>ML353207.1:0-17158 GCA_005239505.1 Nicotiana paniculata
CCCTTCTCCCTCCTCTTCTTCGTTTTTTCACTCATCTCTCAATTTAAAAACCCAAATTATCAATTGTCATACTCTCATTCTTCACCTAAATTGCAATCAACTATTTGGCTCTCATTTTCTTGGAAAATTTATTTATGGTATTATTTGAAGTTTGACGTTTGAACTTTGAACAATTGACATTTCTTCGTGGTAACATCGGAGTTCCGAAACTCAATTTCAAGACTTCAAAAATCATCAAGTGTTCAATTTATTGCGGAATTCGGTGCACTCGTTCCAACTCTTTCTCTTACTTACTATTTTATTTGCATGTTTAATTTTTATTAGTAGTTTAATTTTCACAATATGTTTAATGCTGCAAAAAAAATTTGTAATAAGGTTGCTAATCGCGATAATCATAGAAATAAAAAAAGAGGTACTACTTCAACTTCTAGTAGTAATTTAAATAACTTTACACATGTTTCTGAAACATCACTTGATAATAATATAGATTATGAACAATTACATGAAGATTTCGGTATAGAAGATAATGAATTAGAAATTGAAGATGAGACACCATTTACACATAGTACTGTTGGAGTTGGTAGCAAGGTTGGTGGTCGTGGCGCTAGTAGTAGATCACTTGTGGCCCCGACTAGTAATCAGAGAACGAGAAGTAAAGTTTGGAAATATTTTGAGGAAATAGAGAATTCTTATAGAGTTAGATGCAAAATTTGTAAAGATGATTTTAAACATAAGACCGGAGGAAGTTTAAAGGAGACTGAGGCACTTAGTAGACATATGAGAATTACTCATCCTATAGAATGTGGCTTTGATTTAGATGAAAATCAAGGAGCTCTAAACCCTAGTACCGGTGGACCTATGAATTATGATAAAATGAAGAATCGTGAGGAGTTAGCAAAAATGATTGCTTTGGGTTGTCTACATTTTTCTTTTGCCTCTTCATCATATCTTATTATGTATATTCAAAGGATTTATAATCTTTTATTTAAAGATATCCCAAGAAGTACTTGTAGGCGTGATATCTTTAAACATCATGGACAATATCAGACATACATACATTATTTGTTTGACCATCCTACTTGTAGAGTTTCCTTAATTTATAATATTGGCCATGTTGTTAGTGGAAATGATTATTTCACAATTACATGTCACTAGATAGATAATAATTATTCTATGCAAAAACGTATTATTGATTTTAAATATGATGAAGATCAAAGTCATTCTACTATTTTTATAATTACTACTATTTGCGAAGTTGTTGCATTTTATAATTTTAATAAAAAAAAGTATTGTGTATGTCTTTTGATAATGCTTCTAACTTAATACCGCTATTTTAATATTAAAGCTGCATTTGAAACCACAACTTGACGAAACGTTTCATGTTAGGTGTGCATGTCATGTTTATAATTTAATTGTTAAAAGTGACCTTGATTTATATTCGACTGAGATTACTCATGATAGAAGAGCAATTGATATTATTCAAAGAAATAATAGACAATCTAGAATTATGGAAGTTAAGACTAAGTGTATCGAGCATAACCTTAACCCCATATTCATGCCAGACGAAATTGTTATAGATGGAATTATACACACTTATTTTAAAAAATTTGCTACAAATATAGATTGCCGATAATTGAAGTTGCTAATGCGTATTGTGCTGATCCAAACTGTATGTTAACAACTAATACTTGGGAGGTCATTAATGATGTTGTTATACCCTACTGTTAAGTTTTCTGGAGCATTTTACCCTACTGTAATTATGACTTTAGTACATATAGCTAAAAAAAAATTTCTACTATCTGAATTTTAGAAGAAAGAAAAATATAAGGATGTTGAAAAAATGCAAGTGAAATTTAAAAAATATTTCTTTCCAATTCCTCCGATTTACTTAATTGATGTTATTTTAGATCCTTTTATTAAGATGACTAATTGTCACCAATTAATCAATACTTTATATACTTATATGGAGATTGAACCAACTAAAATCCCAAATATATAATGTTGTATGGACAAGCTAAATGATTGTTTACAACAATTATATAATTAATATGCAAATATAATTGATGATGCTGCTATAGGCAATGTTAATTCCACTATGTATTGTACTAATTCTACTGCATCTGCTACTATGGATGAAGATGAAGGCCTTGATGATTACAGTATTTGGTCTACGTTTCCTTCCACTCAAATCAACAGGAATGTTGATGAATTTCAATTCTACTTGCAAAAGCAAACAGAGTCTCGCACAAAGGAATTTTCACCGTTGGGATGGTGGCATGAGAATAAAAAGTAATTTTCTATTTTTTTCGCTATGGCTCGGGACGTGCTGAATGTGCCAATTTCAACTGTTACATCAGAGAGTGAACTTAATCAAGCAAGACAACATCTAGGAGACACCCGTCACTCAATTGGAAACAATGATTGGAAATTTTAGTATGTTTCATAGATCAGATTAGATCGAAACGAAGAAATCAGGGATGTGAAAATGTTAATAAACCAGAAGACGAGGAACTTGGAGATATATTAACATATGGTAACCTATCTGAATTTAACTCTCCAGACGATGGCCAAGAAATTCATATTGATTATGAAGAGCTTACTAAGGCGATGCAAAACCTTTGAAGTTCTTGATTTATATTTAATAATTAAAATTTGAATTTACTCCTTTTTAAAAAAAAATTTAGTTGTTGTAAAATGTAAAATTTAAGTTCAATTTTTTTTCATCTTCAATGTATTCTATTATCTTATATTCTTAATGAAATAGTTAAATATAAAGAATTTAAAGCCTTTGAAATTTATTCAAACACTCTCTTTATAAGATTGTTTTTATATTTTACATTTTTATTTTATCCTAATATAAATTACGGTGGTTATACAAAATACACACAAAAATAATTAAATAAAACCGGCCTGGCGCCCCTTAGGCTCGGAACCATTTCGATTCAATAATTCACCAGAGGAGATAGGAACCGGTAAAACTGGTGTTAAAAATCGGTAACTGACCCGGTCCAGAGACTGGTCGGTCTCCTTTTCCAATAGCCCGAACCGACCCCTTGACACCTATAAGTATCACTGAGTAGAACCAAAATAAAATGGCTTCACCTATTCAAAAATCAAAAATTAGAAGGGATGCCACCTACCACTAAAATCTCAACTTTTGTAACACGTGTGTAAACACAAATATTTACTTAAAAAATCATATAAATTCAATAAGATTTCTATGTAACACTTTTCTCTATAAAAGATAATATTTTTCGAAATCAAATCTTATGTTATATTATAATAATAATTTATTAATATTTAAAAATATTCAAAACAAACGAAATTGTTATAAAGAGGTTTCAAGTAAATAAACCTCTTTTGATTTGTGTATTTATCATTAGCTGTTTATGCCCCAAACCAGACAACCCTTCATTCCACAGAATAAACAATAAAGAAATGACCAAAAAGAAAGGCAACTAATTCAGAGAAATGCAAACGACAAATCTTGGAAAATGAGGGGGGAAAGTTATATTGGTCCTACACCAAATTCAACAACACACGTAAACTATTCCTCACCGACAGCTCCACCCTATTTCCGACATTAAACTAATCTTCATAATTGAACCTGCCCTTTGCTGACCTTATATTTTACGGCATCTACATATTTTGACAATTATATAGTATAAATAAATTAAAACAGCTGTACTTTGGTGTGCAGGCATTTCCCCTGCTCCCATCATGTGTTAAGTCAATGCAGTCAGATTAATATACACTAGTATTATATACTACTAAGTATATAATTCAATTTTTCGTTTTAAAATAAGAGTAAGATACTCCCCAAATTCATTCGTAGAATTTTACTGGATTGTTTGTGTTGTCTCGCCACTAGTACTCAACAATGGTTAATGAAATAGTAATGTTCAATGAATTGGTGATAATTTTAGTTATTAGATCCAAGTTTACTTAAAATAAATTAACCATAATAAAGAAAATGGAAGTGGCTAATGAAGTAGAAGAAAATGGTGGAGCTAAAGAAGGAAGAATCATTCAAATGCAAATCTAATTTATGATCAAATACCACAAACAAATAGTAGTACTTTTGTATAAGAATGAATATGCCTAACTGAACAAATTCGATTTGCAGATTATGTATATATAACAAAAATCAAATTCAACTATATATCCTACCAACAATCCATTTACCCAAAAACAAAAAAAAAAAAAAAAAAAAAAAAAAAAAANACCAAAACAAAAAGAGGAAAAAGGAAAATCACACTCTTTCCTTTCACCCAGTAAAATCAAACTACACCTCAGAAAGTCCATTTCCAGATCTTGATCCGAAGATCCACGTCACATTTCACATCGGATGTAGTAGCTTTAGTCGGCGATTTTCCGGTAGGAACAGTAATTTTAATACCATTGCATTTCACTCTAATTCCAACTTTCTTCGTTTTTAAGCTTCCAACTTTGACTTTCACCTTTGTATCAAGCTTTATCTCTAATGGTAGGGTCTTCTTATTCTTCAGTGTAGATCTCAACGTAGAAACCGCTGAATCGTCGAGATTTTGACCCGAATTTGACACGACGGTTTTTAAAGTGGTCACGTTTTTCGTGCCATGCGTGAGAGCCGGTAAAGAACCAGAACCGATGTCCACGTCATCCGAACTGAATGAGATATTGATTGGATCGTAGATGAAAGTGACTTTTTTGTTAGGGTTACGAGCGATGACGGTGAGGTTGAATTTGGAGACGAGTTTAGTGGAAGTGAGATTGAATTGCGAGACTTGAAGAGAAGAAACTGAAAATGACGGTCTCTGAGGACGGTAAAGGACCCAGAAAATAGCGCCGGCTATGGCGGCGAGGAGGACGATAGTAATTATGAAGAAAGTCGTCCAGAGACAACAGCAACAGCAGCAGCTCCGTCGGTGTTTACGACGGGGAGGCGGCTGAGGACGATAGGTAGGGCGGGTGGCGTTGTAAAGTTGAGCTTTGTTTGCCGGAAAGGCTGGATTAGCTCCGCCGTTGACGGCGGGGGCGGCAGTACCATTTGCGGCGGCGGGTTTAGCAGCTGGGTATACTCTATCCGCCATGTTAGGAACTAAGAAAAAGATCAGATATTAGGGTTTGGTTTCTATGTATAGAGAGTATTTATATTTATATAGAAAGGAAGGGAATAAATTCTTGAAGTTTGAAGTGAAAGGAAGGTGAAATGGCAACTGCAATGGAGATTTTGAAGAGACAGACAAATACCTTATAACTAATGCGGTGTCCACAAATCACCACACGCTTTCATTAGCGAGTGTTTAATCAGCAGTTATTAGGCTAATAATTGGTGATTGGTGATTAACCCTTTCTATTAATTGGGTTATTATTGCCGTTATTTCTATAAAATGTTAGGAAAAAATATGGAAAATAATTTATGAATGGGAGATTTAAAGATTCTTTTGCAACTATTAAGAGCTTAAATCTCGCAAATATTCCATTTTCAATTTAAGGCCCAATATTCAACAAAAGAAGGAAAATAATTAATTTCTCAAAGTCTTAGATACAAGTTTCTGACAATTTGATTATTATAAGAAACTTGCCTTACTTTAAAATATTTTTTATGAATGGAAATTTAACAATTTCTTGAGATTAGAGTTGTCTCGCGCTATTGATTATAGTTCCACGTTAAATTAAGAGGTCATCTACATTAAATCTTGGTAATGCTTTCTCATGGACTAACTCTATATTTCCATTATATACTTTCATGTAAAAATTTAAGAGCGCCTTATTTGGTTACTCCGTATTTAATCTATACTTATATTTTTAAATTTTTTTTAATTTATACCTTAATTTTGATAACTTACGCCTCCTCTTCTTCCTTCTGACATATGCGCTCCTTTCTTCCTCCTCTTCTTTTCCTCTTCTTCTTTTCTCTCTCAAACATATGACACTCGCATTACATGAAACATAAGCATTCTGAAGATGATTTCTCTTAGTACAACAAAATGCATTTTTAATGGCGCCCACAAAGCTAAAGCTTGTTCAAGTTCAATTCGAATATATTTTTGCTTTTATATTTCCTTGTCTTAATGTTTGCACTGAGAAAAAAGGTATAATTGGGTTAAGTGTGTTTTACTAAACTAGATTATACAAACACGTGCACATACACTACTTGGTAAAATCCTGAACTTTAATTTTAAATTTGGCTTAAGTTATATTTTAAAGTCATCTAATATATTTTTTTACTTTTTATTTCAATCGCTTAATTTTTAATTCGCCTTTGACCATTAATCGACATTAAGTAATTTGTTCTCCCTTCCACTACTGCCTTTTCTGAGAAGAAGAAAAAAAAAAGATTATAACTTTTCAAAGGCTTACAATTGATATTATAATGTCTCTTGCCTTACTACAATTTATATATTGTAAACATACGTTTTTAAGGAGAATTAATGCAAAAAAAGAAAAAAGAAAAAAGAAGATTGATTTTAAGGAATATTGGAAAATAGTTTTCATATTTTTGGCAATTAAAAAAAAAAAGGAAGAATACGAGGAAACTGACGTACAAAAAATTGGTAATGGAGGCGCGTGCTAAACGAGTGATTAAGATAGTAAGATTTGTGTTATTTGCACCTAAAATAGATGTCTCCACCTCAACAACTGTGGCCCAGTGGACCTTTCGAGGGCCAGAATGGAACTCGCTTGAGAAAACTAAACACTATAGCCTAAGCAAAATGTATATTTTTTTGTGTATTAAAGTATAATATATAAACATTTTAGTTATTTATTGACTTTGCACCCCTTTTAAGAAAAATAAAATGAAATATGTATGTAACAATTCTATCAATAATAATGATAGTATTTTCAAAAATTGTGGGAAATGATTTAGGGAATGAGTAGCAATTGATAAGAGAAACAAAAAAAAAAATTATTTTTTTCTGTGACTTCGTACAGTGGACAAGTTAAAGTGAACAGATGGTTTACATATATATATATATATATATATATATAATCACTATATATTTTTTGTATATTAACTAACGAATATAATTATTTTTGACCGACCAGCCAAATATATAACCTGCCCAACTCGTTTTGGAATATATATATATTCTTCTATTCCCCCCCGCAGCGTGGAATAGTTGAGTTAAAGGCAGGTGTGAGAGTGATCTGTTGGTCCCTATTCCCACGCCTAAACTTTGTTTGGTTGTTCCAGACCAATTTCAAACTCTAAAATCATTAAAATGACCGCTTGGACCAGTACCAAATCAAGAGTATTCTCTCCGCGTAATAAATTCAGAATTTAAACGCTGTATATCTGAAATATACATATATAGAGTAGAGCTTCATCTTGAAATTCTGAGTTCCATTGCACCTGTAAATCTGCATTTGATTCTGTTTGCTTAGCTATCTACACTGGTGTCCTTTTGTTATCCCATTATCTTGTTGTTGTTACTGTCTTAATTTTTCGTGGCTTCTATACTATCGTATTTCTTTTTCATTATTATTGCTATTTTATGTTTTTCTTGGACCAAATGTATATTGGAAAGAAACCCTCTACCTCCATAAGATAGGGTTAAGATGTGCGTACACACTACCCTTCCAATATCTCTAGATATAATTATTGTTGTTGTACTTTTCCATTAGTGAAAGAATAAAAGAATAATTTCAATTTCTAAATAGCCGAATATAGTGTGAATATATGGTCATATTGACAACTAGATGTTATTGAATGTTAGTATTATACATGTTAATGCTCACGCAAGAGGAGTTTTTTCTTGGAAAATAACATTGTATAGCTACCGTAAAAATAATAGCCGAAAAAGTGTATATATATATATATATTCATTTATTTTGTATGTTAGATACAAAAATTATAGATATTTTATACACTTTTTCGGTTACCATATATAAATAATTTCAGGCGCGGCTAAAAATATATATCCCAGACTCCACTAATAAAATTTTACTAGGTATATTGCTGTTGTTATACTTTAAATATATTTGGGAAAAAACACCGTCAAAGAAAGAGCTATGTGACATCCAAAATAGTTATCGTATCGTATATAAAGACAGAGGAGTGATAACATTGCATGTTCTGCTAATCACCAACAGCAATTCTAAATATTTATTTTCATTAAAAATTCCACTTCCAATAATTTCACGAAATCATCGATCAATCCAAAGCCGCGAAAAAAAAAGTAAACAGCACAAGATCACCAGAAGTTTCCCAAAATCAAGCAAACAAGAATGGCTCCACAATTGTTGGAGGTTAGCTCGAATTTCGGCTAACATTTTGAGTTGCAGTCGGTTGTTAATAGTCACATGAATAATGTGACAAAACATTTCCGTAAAAATAGGATGCCTTCATTTAACTTATATTTATTTTTTAATTTTTTTTTAATTTGTATCCACTTTAAAATAATGTTAGCTCCATTTCTGTTCCTCCTTCTCCTCCTTCTTTTTCTTCTTCTTTCTTCTATTGTTGTTGGTGCTGCTATAAAACTTTAGTTCATTGGGATGAGCTTTCTGTTGAAGATTAACATTTGATGCTTATGTACTTCGACCACCCTAATAACTTTCAAACAATAAAGTTAAGAATACTGAAGTTCAGCAAATATAAACAAAAACTTCAGCTCCTAGAATGTTGAAGTTCATCAAATACAAAACAAACTTCAACCCTGAAGCTCATCACAAACATAACAAAATTTCAGTTAAAACATGCTGAAGTTCAGCAAATATAGAACAAAACTTCAGCCAAAACATGCTGAAGTTCAGCAACTATCAGCTTATTTAGTGCTGAAATTTTTACAAATGAACTAAATTACTTCAGCATCTTCTGCTGAAGTTTTTTGAAAAAGCTTTACGACAAAACTAATGAATCCAGAACAAAACTTCAGCTTATTTAGTGCTGAAGTTTTTACAAATGAACTAAATAACTTCAGCATCTTCTGCTGAAGTTTTTGAAATTTTTTTACAACAAAACTATTGAATCCAGGGCAAAACTTAAGCTAAAACATGCTGAAGTTCAACAAATAGAGAATAAAACTTCAGCTAGTAGAATGCTTAAGTTCAGCCGTCTACTAGAATGCTGAAGTTTGCGTGATTGCCTTTGCTACTTCAGGCCCGTATGCTTGAAGTTTAGGTGAAAAGTGGGTACGCTTGCAATTTTTTTTGCAAAGCGGGTATAAGTTAAAACGTGACCCAAAAAGCGGGTATAAATGCCAACCCCCCAACATTTTCAGACTAGTATTTGAGGCCCATACATAAGGTGTTGTATTTTGGGCTTTCCTAATTTTAGGGGCATTTGCACAAATGGCCTTTTTAAGGCCATAACTTTAATTCTACATCGGTCAGTTCATTGGGTAAAATTTGTATGCAAAAAGAAAAATTCTTCCAATTCATTTTCAATTCAATTTTGGTTTCTGTTCTTCATGTTATCTGGAGCTGCGAAAACGGGTGAATTACACAAATAGACCTCAAAATGTTTGTCCATGTTTACCCCATGGAAAGAACTTCAAATTTAACAAGTATTGTCCTTCGCTTGTCCCACGGGCAATATTTTTAAGTTTCGATCTTGAAGTTCTGTCCATTAGACAAACGGGGGTCAAAAGTTAAAGACCATCCAAAAGGTGTTATATTTCTGCAATTTTAAGTGCAAAAAGCACTCTAACTAACTTACTGATCAGCAGCCCAGTGACGGCCTTTCAGGGCTGTAAGGAAACCCATTTAGCCTAAATACTCAACTTTCCGATCAGCAGCCCAGTCGATGGCCTTGTTGGACGTAAAGACGCCCAGCATCCTAAATTGTTTAAGAATTTCTCTTTATTTTATTGGAAATCACGATACACGAGCAACTTGCATGTTTGTCTTTGTGCATGTTTGATAAACTAGAATACTGACAAATATTTGGTAAATCATAATATAAATGATTTACATAATTAATGGACCGGTAATGCAACTATACCTTACATAAATTAAGTATATGATCGATTAAAACCATTCCATGAAAAATAATAATTTAAAATCTTTCATTACCTTTTATCAAAGACCAGGTCCTTTCCAAAAGCAAAAAAAAGAAAAAGAAAGAATAAGTGGTTTACTAAAACTATTAAATTCTCTCTTCCATCCTATAAATATAATAAACGCTTAAAGAAAAAGAAAAGAGGGGTTTCAAATTCCATATTATTTCAAGGTAAAATGTTCTATACAGTTGCGACCGTAAGCAATATTAAAACAACTACTATAACTAGAGATATTAAAAAAAATCAATTAATATTTTTAGTAATCACATAGAATAGCAACATTTCATGTGATTAGTGACTTAACCTATTAATTGTTATTTAAATAGGTTCATTATCAAGAAATTCTGAAGTTCAATATTTGCAACTTTTAAATAGTATACTTTTTGAATTTCAACTTCAATCAAAATATTGTTCATGCGTTAATAAATATTTGAAAAATGTAGCCAAGTGAGTTTATTCTGACAATCAAAATTCACAATCTATTACTACTAGTGAAAAAATATAGTTACAGTGTATGAGTTCAATTCATATTGATTTCCCTCTTATTTTTTTGATCTCAATATACTATAGATTTCTATTAAAAAAGAGTTTTTAATACTAATAAATGGAGTTATTGGGAAGGCGCCAAGAGCACCGACAGAATGTCGAAGAAAAGCAATGGTGTTAGACGTCAGTCAAAGTACATCATTTTCACCATAATGAATGTGGTGAAGATGCTGTCCTAACACCACATTCCAAAAATATCAACCAACCTAACCTTCTTTTGCCGTCTTTCGGAGGCGGATTCAGAATTTAATTTTACGAATTTATTTTTTAAATTTTTTTAATATTGAATTCATTATATTTTTTAAAATTGTGGAGTTCATATCTACTCGGTGTTACAATGTTAGTAAATTTTTATATATAAATTTATGCGCCACATCAAAATTATGAGTTCGCTTGAATCCGCAGGTAGCATGTTATTTCCGCCCATGAGTGTTGCTCGTGTGGGCACACCAGAAGCGGAGCTAGCATGTACTATATGGGTTCGCGTAAATTTAATGATTTTTACTCAGAATTTATATGTATATTAACAATTTTATTAAGTATTTATAAATATTAGTATTATATATTAACTTAAAATTATTATAAAAAATTATAAATTTTAAATTCTGAATCTGCACTAAAACGACACTGCATTATCCATATTCCCACCTCTGTACTGTGTCTCCTATCAAGAATAGTAACAGCCCCATCCTGATTTCATTAGACACCATATCTTTTCCCCCTCTTCCGAACATTAAACCACCTACCAGACAAGACATTTAGGTTCTACCCATAATAACCTGTCCAATTCTAAATAAGATTTCAATATTCACACACGAGCAGTGGAGTTTCTTTTGCACTCGATGGTTATTAGGGGTATAAATTGAATTGAAAAATTACACTGATCACGTTCAACTATATCTTATAAAAAGATTAAATGGGCGTTGCAAATATATCTGAGTATTTAAGCCAGAGTCGAATCCCTCAGGGAATTAACCTATCAACTATTGTCATCAGACCACTCAATTCTCAATAATCAAGTTTCCAAAGATTATGAATAACACTTTCTCCGTATTCTTACTACTACGACTGACTTAAATTAAATAAATTAAAAGATACTAATGTTGAGATGTAAACATATGCGATAAAGGTCTAAGGTTATGGTTTTCCCAGTTGGTGAACTTCTTTCTTGGATACTTCCTATAGTTTGATTAGTTGTCTCTATCAATCATGAACACTCCAGCTACCATAAATCTCTCTCAAGTAATTATGATAATTTACTAGACGCACTCTCTCAAGTTACGCTAGCTAGATTGCATTACAGCTCACTTTAGATTGCAACCGAGGTATCATTATCTCTAATCCAACCTCTAAATCCTCAGTTATGTCTTTCGTCTATACTCCGGGAGTGGTGGTGTTCAAACAACTACCTAAATATGCACTCTCTCTCAAGTAAATACATAATAAATAGGCACAGCTAATTGATGCCCATTCAATTAACTACAACAAGAACATAGTTGAAAGAGTTTAATCAACCAGTCAAAACTATATTAATACTATAGTAATATCACAATAGCATCATTCCCTAACGGGTTCCACCAAAACCTTAGATTAAAATAATTAGCTACTCATAGCAATACTGAAAACTATAAAAGAATTCATGACAATGATAAAATTTGCAAGAGAAGAAGATGTAGATGCCCAATTGCTCTCCTTGCTTCTTGCCCTTGCTTTTTCTTACTTTAAACTTAAAACCTAGATAATCCCCTCCTTTGGACGAGTTGAACCTTTTATAGGTTAAGTGGATTGGCCCCAAGCTCCCAAATTTACCCTTCTCCGCGTCTTATTTTCGTCGGAATTAGCGCGGGCGCGCTAGTCTCGCGCTACAGCCCGCGCTAATGGGGTTTAACACTGCCCGGCAGCTCACTGGACTAGCGCGGGCCCGTTACTCGCGCTAATGCCCGCACTAGTGGGGTTTCCTACTGTCTTGGCAAATTTCCAGCTTTCAAATCACTTCAAAGTTACCCCATGGTCTGTTATTCCTCAATTTCGCTCGGATCAACGTCATAAGTCCTCAATAGCTCATTGTACTCTTGTGAAACAAAAAAATCACCGTTAGAGCCAATTTAACATCATTTGACTCACATAAGACTGTGAAACCTCATTAAGTTAGAGTATAGTTATATGCTAAACTACGTGAATTCAGCCCATTATCAACACCCCACACTTAATTCATTGCTAGACCTCGAGCAATCCACTATATCCTACAAGGTTTCTTTACATCAAACACTCTCCTACGGTGTCACAACACAAACGTTCTACACGCAATGCACCTAGCAGTGTAACATCTACGCCTCACGCAATGACTCTCACATGCCCTGCTATAATCTTACTTCCTCGAAATACTACGAGGAGGTCAAGACTTACCACTTTTTCATAAATCATACCTCACTTCACACAATTGAGAGTAGTTCCATAAAATATAATAGTCAGAAAAATAGGAAATTTTAATAGAAAGAATTCACTCACTCTAAAAAAGAATCAGTCATATGTCACACGGATACGCCATACGCTTGCCCGTAAAATAATACTCCACTAATTGAGTTCATTAAATCTAAGACCAATATGTCTTTATTTGGTTGTAATGTAGGCTAAGGGATGGGTAGGATACATTTTGGGTATAGTGACTAACCTCCCTAAGCACTTTTAATACAATTCCATTCACAATCAACCCATTTTCATGCTTGGCCAGAACCTTCACCATGCTTTATTTCATCATTACCCCATGCCACTAACTATCAAGGACTATATGAATTATTGTCCTCTTTCTTTCTTTTGTTAAAAATATTTTTTTTTTCTTCTATTTCCTTGATTTTTTTTTTTTTACAACTCAAACCATCACCCCACACTTTGACTTTTATATATCTGCTAACAATTCAAGTATTCAAGTGCTCGTGGGAAGTACCAGGTTCAAACAAAAAAGCTATTCAAACAATTGGTTATGGTTCATAATGTGGTTATCAAAGAAATATGCTTATAAGCTCAAAGGGGTTGACTATGATTAATTATATTTAGATGAGTATATATTGGTGTCTGGCTTAACAAAGAAATGCCTATATCTCTTCTAAGACTAAACAAACTTCTATTTCGATTTGTACACACACAAGGCAAGTTTTAGGTACCAAATGCAAACATAGAATATATGCAAAACACCTCACACACGCATGGCACATAATTCAATCCAAATTGGTTCATCAAAACACTCCATTGAGCATTCGAGTTAGTTACAACATGTACCATTAAGGCATTCTACAGTCAACAGGTGAGCNAAGAGTGGAAAAGCTAGATGGTGAGAAGTAAGTGTGAGGTGCCCGCACAAGGAACCATCTTTGGGAGAAGTCTGAGTATCCCGTGGGTTGCTTGTGATTCGGCCTTTGGCCTTTCAGGGATTTTCTTGTCCGCCCTCGTTATGTTTTGCTTTATTTGTGCATTGGGGACACTGCACTCTTTTAAGTGTAGGGTGGGAGGAATTCCTTTAGATCATTAGTAGTATTATATTAGTATATTAATTTCCTATTTTTTTCAGTTTCGTATTTTTATTTTTTAATAATAGTGTAGTATTTTAGGTGATTAGTTTTATAATTAAAAAATATCGAAAAAAGTAGAAAAATTGGACTTTTCCAGACGATGGATCTCCTAGACAGTTTTCTTAAGGGGTTAAAGTCTAAAAAAACTATTCATAAATATGTCTTTTAGCTTTCTTTAGGTAGTAATAATCCCCAGTGGTTTTTCTTTGTGCCTCGGTTCTTTTCCATGGGATGTAGTTTGAACTGGGTAGTAATTTTTTATTTTTAGAGTAGGTTAGACTTTAGGGAATAAATGGAAGAAAGATGAGATACCTAGGCGCCCTTGACTTGTTTGATAGTAGCATATTTATGCTTTGGCATGTGTAGTACCTTCCCTATGTTTTAAAATTGATCATGATGCCCTTATACATTGGATAGCATGTTTTGTGACGACTATTTCTTGTTTTCTTGACTTTTGTTCACTTTGCGCTTAATGCTTAATACTCGTGGCTCCATGAATACTTTCATTGTTTGAGAGTCGGAATGGGACCGTCCTTAGTGAGTCGTGTGCCATGTGTGTTGAAATTTTATTGTCATTGTACTTGTGTCTAGAACTTGCCCCGTATGTTAGTTGAAGCGAAATTTGAGGTGATGCTCGGTTTGAAAAATGATTTTAGGCTTTCTTTGATCTTTTTGAGCTTATTGCTTATCATAAATAAAATTTATCCCTAGTTATCCCTTTTAGGCCTATAGACTTTTATTTGGCACCCACATTATAAGCCTATACTCTTTTTATTCTTAATTGACATTGTTTTTATCCTTTTACCTCTTAAAGCACTTTAATTGTGAAATGAGATCTAAAAGAAGTAAGAAGGTACTAAGTGTGGGGTTTTTATAAAATAATACAT
Source organism: Nicotiana paniculata (assembly GCA_005239505.1). NCBI lineage: Eukaryota > Viridiplantae > Streptophyta > Magnoliopsida > Solanales > Solanaceae > Nicotiana > Nicotiana paniculata. The sequence continues at coordinate 14,989 of ML353207.1, forward strand.
CACTAGCGAAAATTGAAAAAAAAAATAGTTGGGAAAAAAATAGAAAAATCTGGAAAAAAAAGAAGGAAAAATAGAGATGAATAAATTATTGTCTTGTCCTTGCTAGTGGGTATGAATTAAAGTAGTGCTTCAAGAAAAAGTGAACGTTTTCGGGGGTGATATTATTTGTGAAATTGAAGTGGTGTTGAAGAAAACACGCTTAAAGTAATTTTGTGATGTGTTAAAGTGTTTAGGAGGGTGAATCACTATTCCTTAAATATATCTTACCCGTCCCTTAGCCCACATTATAACCATGAAAAAGTCCTAATTGATTTTAGATCGAGCGAATTGCATTAGTAGAGATTTACATTAAGGACAAGCCTATGGTACCAATTACATGCAAGTGACTTCTTTTGTGAGAGTGAGCGATTTTCGTTGATATATGTGAGCGTGGGATTCGAATGTGTGGATTAATTTTACTATTTTTGCTTTTGTTATGAGGGCACATGGTTATACGAGGGATATGTAACATTATTATCTTTCTCTATGATGTTGGGTGTTCAAGCCACGAGTACATAGTGACATTGAGTCGGTTTGTGAGGCTAAGATTGTTATGAGCATGTTGTCTTTGAATATTATTGATGTATGACATAAGTTAAAGGGAAGTGTGTGGTGATTGCATATGCTAGAGTTTAATTGTTGCTATCAACCATGATCATTGGAGTAGAGTTCTCAAAGATAGAGTTATTTGTTGGTTGACTCGAGGACGAGCAACGTTTAAGTGTGGGGTGATGATAATCGGCTTAATGTATGCATATTTTGATATATATATTGCCTCATATTTTGCTCATGTTTTGATGATTTGATATATTTAATATGATGATTAATGCTAAATTATGGTATTTCTATGTGTAGGAATCATTCGAATGCAATTTGGGATGAAAGGGCGCGAATTAGAGCGAAATCGGGACAAAAAGGCAAAAAGTGAAATTTGAGCTGGCTGTGGCGCAATTTCCAGAATGCAAAATATTTGAGCACCAGGGCCAGCGCCCCACCCTGCCCTAGACACTCGGGACGTGAAGTTTCCCTATTCCGCCTAGGATTCGGGTTTTTCGACCCTAAGAAGCCCCCAACTCATATAAAAGCCAACCTAAATCTATTTTTAGAAAAAAGATGACGTTTTTGAGAGGAAAACACAAGCACAGAGCCGCCGTGGAGGCCATAATTCATATTTTCTTCTACCAAACTTAGTAATTTTTATATTTCTTTGTATGATTTGTTGTTTGGTCGGATATTGATTTTGATTTCTTAATTTATCGTATTGGTTTATTTATTCAATCTTGTGCTTTAATTATTTGATTGTTTGATCACCAATTGAATACTATCTACGAATCTAGAGCTGAACTCGAAAGTGCGAATTCTAGATTGCACATAGGGTTGAGTAAAGCAAGTTCTTGAACCTGGGCATCGGGGAATGGATTCGCGGTTAGGATAGACATATACCTAATTGCGTTGCTTGATTGATTTACAGGAATTATAAATGCGTTCTTGTTAGTTCTAATTCCATAGACATATAGGCGAGTAAGAACTCGACAGATTTTTATGAGCAATATTAACTCTGTCAACCAATAAACCAGATAAATTAATTAGTCAATTCAATTGAAGAATTCAATATGATTGTTAGATAGCCCATAACCTTAGATCATTTTCATCATATCGGTAACATAAAAATCTGCTATCCTTTTGTTCAGAGTACACTAATTATTTTTATTTTTAGATTAATTACTTTAGCATCACTACTTTTAAGTTTAATCCTTGCTTAGATGATTAGGATAGTCTAATTTAGTTAATAGTTAATCACAAGTCCTCGTGGATTCGACATCGATTTTTAGTCACTTTATTACTTCATGACCTCGTATACTTGCGTGTGCGTTTAGCCGCAACAAGTTTTTGAGTGTATAAGAATAATGTTGAATAACGTGTATTGGTAATGATGATATTAGTTATACTGACATATTTCTTAACCATTGTTTGGTTTAATGTATTAAAGCATTGCATAATTTCTAAAAGAATTGCTTGTTTACAAAAATACCCTCATAAACAGTCCATCACTTTATCTTTTTAAAATAATATATGTTGAGCAATGTTTGTATATGAAAAATTTATAAGCAAATTACTTGATTTCTCTACT
>ML353208.1:0-198775 GCA_005239505.1 Nicotiana paniculata
ATAATAAAGCCAAATACAACAGTTATTCTAAGCTCGAATTCTTGAACCCTGAACCAGAGATTCAAGGAGTTCCCCAGCAGAGTCGCCAGAGCTGTCACACCTCCTTGTTCCACTACCCCCGGATTAATGAAGGGTAGAGAGGGAGTTTTTCCAATTAAAGTGACACTATTCGATTTTGGGATTATTTATTGGTTTCAGAGTCGCCATCCAGATTTTTTACGGTGTTCCGGGACACCATTTATTTATTGAAATTCCAAACCGAGGAAATTTTGACTCTGTTTAAATGTCTGCGACCAGAAATCCGAGTAAGGAATTCTGCTAACCCAGGAGAAGGTTATAGGCATTCCCGAGTTATGTGGTTCTAGCACGGTCGCTTAACTATTATTATTTGGCCTGAATTGTCTGATTATTTACATATTTTTTCCTATTTTGCATTTAGCACTTTTAATTTTTAATCTCTTTTAATGTTTATGGATTATTTTGAAACAAGTCACGATGTCGTGCACTTGTTTATTTTCGACACATCGTAACCGCGCCATATGAAATGTGCCCGCGATTACAACATGTGATGTGATTATTATTTGGAGTTAGAGTCAGGGGCATGAGTTGCCGCACCTGAGTGTAGATCATATAGTCATGACTATAGTCGTGACGATTAAAAATGCTTATTTGAAGAAAACTATTATTCATTTGTCTTTGTTTTCCCTAAGTTGTTTGTACTGCTAGTCTAAGAGTGAAAGGAGGTCTTTTTGGACTAAAAGGTATGAGTTCGCTCAAGGATTAAGTTTGAGTGTATAAAGACTTCAATCTGATATTTCAAGATACTATATAGCTATACTCTACCAGGCATGTAGTGATAACCGAGTTTCCACTTATTTCAATCTGATATTTCACTCTTTACATAGAAATAAGAGAACATCAAAATAATACAAAGAAAAACCACTAATCGCATAATATGTACTAAATTCTGAGCACTGAATTCAACAAAATAAGAATACACGACTAATTCAGTGTTGAAGCATACTTAAATCGGCTAACGTTCTAACCAAATAACCCGTGAGAATAAGCAATCCTTCTCATAAGAAAATTTTCATATCCAACTCAAACGTTTCAACATCTTTTATTTAAAAGATTAGAGAATAATATATTCTAATTACTAATTGTAAAAGAAACATAGAAACGAGCTTCACCCAAGATATTTCGGTTCTCCTAACAAATCTGACATACAAAAGTAAATAGAAACAATAATCGCAACAGGTAAACCTCCACTCTCTAATTGACTTTTTTTTTAAGAATCAAAACAGTTTGAATTCCACACAACCAATTCAACAAAAGCAAAAACTCACTTCAAATCTTCCTGTGTACATTCAAGAAAAAAAAGATTGTGAATGAAAATAACATACCTAATAACATGAAAACAACTGAAGATGAACAAATAGAGCCCGAAATGAGGAATGGAACTCAGCTAAGAAAGAAATCAATGAATACAGCAGCAGCACAGTAAAGTCAGACTCGACTTCTGTCCGAAAACAGCTTGAGCCGGCAACTGATTTAGAGTTTTCTTCACCCGCGTCTGCTTGTAGCAGTGAGTAAAGGAACAAGGATGAACGATTTACTGGCAAAACAAGAACAAAACCGTCCAGATCTTGTTAGATTTGAAACACCATTAATGAACAAGATGGGAGCTGTGATTTTGCTGGCTTCCATCGAATTTCGTCGTACGAAAGAGGGGTAAGAGGGATGTGAATGAGGATCATAGCAGCAATCGCCGGCGGCTACTGCCTCACCGGATTCCGGCGTTTGGCGAAGAGAGGGGTCTAATTTTTACATTTTTTCTTTGGTGGTTCTCGCCCCGAGAAAGATTCGGCGACTGCTTGATCCTTGAAGAGGAGGATGGATGAAGGATCAGAATTTTTTTTTTGGTTCTATTTTTCGTCCAAAAGGAGAGGTGAAGCAGAAGACAAAAAACAGCGCTCTGGAAGATAGAGCTTTTTCTGATTTTTAGGTCTTGGGGTATTTAAGTGAGGGGGATGGGTATAGGGCCGGACCGGGTCGGGCATGTGGTATTTTGGGTTCTAGACCGGTGGGTTTGGGGCGGAATTTGGGATACTGGGCCACTAGTTTTGGGGTCCAAATTAATGCAATGAAGGCAAGACCAACTCTTGTCTTTCTTTTAAATATCAGATTTTGCAAACTCTAGCCATTTAAAACTCAAACTTCAATTTAGTCTAATTTTTATGTCTAGCCTATTTATTTTACTTTATCTAATCATGGACTGACGCAAATAATTAATTAATTGATCTACGAATGCAATTTTGATTTTTAGAAGATGTATTTGATAATGTAACTAAATCCTAGAAATGAAGTTTAAAATCTAACATGCTAATTAAATCAAGATTCGAACATTTTTATATGATTTTTATTTTATTTTATGATTTTAGAATTATTAAACATTCATAGAATGCAACTAAATAAAGAAAACTTCCTAACATTTATTAAAACTATTTTTGATTATTTTAGGAGTTACTTGTAAATGATATATGTTGTAATTTGAGTTTAGAGTGCTTGTGGAAGTTGGCATGACTATTACAATGGTGAATGCGAGATTTATAGATTACTTGAGCTGTTAGACAGGTTGTGTTATTATGGGCGTTGTGAGTTATTAGTTACATTGATGGTTGGCTTTGAGCCAAGTGGGGGAGTCTGTTAATGATAAGTTGATTACACGATTATGTGTTGTATTTGTTTCGGTTCGAGGTATATTGGTGAATCAGTTATGACTTGCAGATGTGGGGTCTGGGAATGACACGAGTAATGGTAATTTCTTCGATATAGGTTGTAGTGTACTCTATGGGTAAATAGATTCTATTGAATTATTTAGTGTTAATTGTAAAAGGTGTTGTGTGTGCAGTGTATGAACTTTCTTGTGGCTTCAAGTGAGTGGATTACTTTCCTAGTATGTTGGTTTGCAAACGGGTCAGGTCAATTTTGTCTAATTGGTCGGTGTAATTGAGATATACGTTGGAGGGTGTAAAACATTATCATGGATTCTACATATCAGTATAAGGAAGGTAAAGGTAATGGCTTTAGATTCGCAGGAAGTCTCTTCAGGGTAAGTATGTTGAATGTAGTACTTCTGGGGATATTTGAGAGAGTATTTAGCGGCTTATGAGCCTCAGATAGTATGGTCTTATGCATTGGTCGCATGTGGTGAGTCTGGGTTGAGAATTTTCGTATTATGGCAAGGAGGAGCATCAATTCGAAGGTAAGTTAGAAGGAACTTGATAAATAGGACAACTTGGTAGTAGGTCAGAACGGCATGGTAAGGGATACAATTAGTTCTTTCGGTGTTCAGTCCTGACAGGTTGGTGTTGTACAAATAAAATTTGGATAATTCTGGATAGTTTTCTACCGGTTAGAGATGAATATTTTCTATTGGCGTGAGGTGCAGGTGATGTATAGTGATTTTGCTTCTAATGGGGTCAAATGGAAAGTTCTTGGCTAGTTGGGTACGTAGTTGCTTATGGCTCAGAAGGGGTTATGAAATTCCCATATTTATCATAGGATGGCATGGTGTATGCGGCACATTGTGTAGAGTCGAGATTTGCATATGTGAGGTCACGATTCAGTTCTGGAAAGGAGGTCAAAATTCTTAGGTAGCATTGGCAGTTTCAGATGACTAGGTAGATGATATCAATATTAGGTGTCTTGATCAGGGTATACATTTCAGAAAGGGCAGTGTGTGGAGATTAGGTTGCTTCATTGGTATTGTGAAGCTCTCTTGTTGGATCAATTGTTGATATTCAAGGTTACTTGGTGACACAGAAGAATTATAGGGGTATCCCTCGTGGAATAATTGAGTATTTGGGACGCGTTATGTATCCGAGCGGTGGAGTTGAAATCAGATATGGTAATTGGTGTGCTTCGTGACTTCGAGACTGAGAGTTCTCATAAATAGGTTATTTTGTGGTAGTGAACTGTGAAGATGCGAGTGAAGCTAGTCAGATATTAGAATGTACCATGGTTCAGTCATTGTGAACTTTCAGAAGCTAGTCAGATATGAGTGTGTGTTCTGCACTGGGTCAAAATTGCTGACTCCAAATTTCTATTGTTGAGCAATGTACCATTCGATTATGACTGAGTTTATTCATGTTCTGGAGTGATCTATGAGTTACCATTCTGTGTTGCGAGGAGTGGTGATTATTGGTTATATGCACATATGGTCCGGTTCTAATTGGGCTTTATGGCTAGATTTGAGTAAGGTAAGTAATTGGGATGTTGCTATTGAGTGCACGAGTTGCACAGGTTATGGCTTTGAATTGTATTGAAGTGTCATGTCATCAGAGTGGTCATGTTGGATGAGAAGAGGTCATTGCACCTAGAATGAATAATGTCAGAATTTACTATTGCATAGTTGGAAGGATGAATATCGGGAGTCGGCTTAGAAAGCTGCTATAATTCTTGTTTGGGAAGCGGGAGCTTCATGTCTGACTGATCGGACGAATGGTTGCTAGTTTCTACGTGTTTCCTTCCTCATCGGCAGTATATGAAAGTGGCAGAGTGAGGCATTTCTTGATAAGAGGTTTTGTACCGTTATTGGGTTGTATTGAGCGGCTATTGTGATTAGGAGTTATCGCCACGAGTGTATTCATGCGGTATATTGTTTGATTGCATCTTGGGTTACGGGTATGGCTTGATACACCGTGTTCAGACTTGTTCAGTTTATAGTTGTGGACTTTTGATCTTGTAAATTATTTTAGAGGTGGGAATTTGGTTTTAAGGTCTATGGGTTAGGATTAGATTTCTAAATTTCAACTGTGTTGTGCTATTGGACCTATATGGGATAGGGTGACGTGGGATCACCCCCGATTATATGCATGGTAGGCTACACAAAAATTTGATGGTGTTGGAGAACAACTCTTGGCACGTTCGAGGATGAACGTATGTTTAAGTGGGGGAGGATGTAACGACCCGGCCGGTCGTTCCGAGAGTTTAGCCCCGTTTCCTCTATGTCTTCTTTCCCTTTGTGTGGTTCAACTCTTATGTGTTTTGTTGGGTTGGTTGATTTGGATTCGGAGTGGTCGTGGCGAGAAATGAGACACTTAGTCTCTTAACTTGGTTTAATAGTGGAAAAGTCAACTGGAAGTTGACTTATTGGTAAACGACCTCGGAATGTAGATTTTATGGTTTGGATAGCTTCATTAGGTGATTTGGGACTTAAGATTGTGTTCAGAATATGGTTTTGATATCCGGTGTAGAATTAGGTTTGAATTAACAAAAGTAAGTTTTTGGCAATTTCCTGTTGACAGTGGAAAATAGGCTATCGGGGTCGGAATGGAATTTCCGGAAGTTGGAGCAGGTTCATAGTGTCATTTTAGATATGTGTGCAAATTTTCAGGTCAATCGGATGTGTTTTAGATGGTTTCGACATCTTTGGTGTTTTTGCGTTGTTGTGGTATTTCGAAGACTCGACTAATTTTGAATAAGGTTATGGGACTTGTTGTTTTTGGTTGGGGCCCTGAGAGGCTCGAGATTGATTTTGGATGGTTAACGAAGGTTTAGACTTGGGAATTTGCAGCAAAGAGAATGCTGCTGCCATTTTACTGGTGTGGCCGCACTTGCGGATGGGGAGCCGCAAGTGCGATGGCCGCAGGTGCGAGGACCATGCACAGGTGCGATGTTTTGCAGTTTGTGAAGGGATCGCAGGTGCAGATGGGTGGTCGCACCTGCGGAAGCGCAGGTGCGAAGAGGTAGTCGCAGTGTCAAGGCCCAAATTCCCAATCTCAGGGATCGTGATGGCTCCTAACAACACACTTCCTATACAAACCAATGTTACAGTTCGCTTAACTATTTCCTTTAATTAACCATTTAAACAGGATAAAATAAATTTTAGTTTGTTTTCAATAAATAATTCCAAATATAAAACAATAAACAATCAATTAAACCGAGCCACGAACTAATTTTATAAATAAACCTAGAACTACCTCAGAGTCTTGTGTCACAATTCACGAATTACTAAAGAATACTACAAATACTTAGCCGAAAGAAATAATGTAATTGTTCTGAATATAATAAAACAATGTTTATGAAAATAGGAGAAGACTCCCGGGATCTGCGAACACCGGCAGATATACCTCGTGTCTCTGAATAAATGAATAGCTGCTCTAAATATCTCTACAGCTGGCCGATACCTGGATCTGTAAAAAAGAGTGCAGAGTGTAGTATCAGTACAACCGACCCCATGTACTGAGTCACTGCCGAGCCTAACCTCGACCAAGTAGTGAAGAGGCTACGACGGGGCATTAACCACATATACCGTGTGACCATAAAATATACAATAACTTTCACGACCCAATTTCCCATACGGGCCGTGATGGCGTCCAACAACGGGGTTAGGCAAGCCAACATAATTTCTACCAAGTGTTACCCTTCCCATATGACCGATTAATACAACTTTTACCAGTTTTAGACATTTATTTACACGATATTGCCGATGAAATGAAAGTAAAACATCCGATATGTGAGTTAAAAGATAAACATATGTATGAAAATGCAGCCCAACAACCCAAAATATACGCATGTGTGTGCCAGCAACTAATGTCACGAGTGTCGCGGGAAACTATAAGAATACACCAAAATACATATATATATATATATATACAATCCCATAGGTACCAGGGTGGAGTTGGAGGGTTGGGATTTCGGGGTTGGGAGCGTGTTACGAATGTATTTTGGAAGTTCGTAGCTCATTTAGGCTTGAAATGCCGAAGTTTGAATTTTTGGAGTTTCCGGTCCGATAGTGAATTTTTGATCCGAGGATTAGAATGGAATTCTGGAAGTTTCAGTAGTTCCATTATGTCATTTGGGATGTGTGTGCAAAATTTGAGGTCATTCGGATAAGTTTAGACGTGTTTCGGCATCGGATGTGAATTCTAGAATTTTCTAAGTTCCTAGAGTTGAATCTTTGCATAAACGATGATTTTGATGTTATGAGACATGTTTTCAAGGCTCGACCTAGTTCGAATGAGGTGTTAGGGTTGGTTGGTGGTTTTGGTTGAGGTTCCGGGGGCCTCGGTATTATTTTGGACGCTTAACGGGTGAGAATTTGGAATTGTTGCTGTTGAACAAGACACCTTCTGGTGTCTTCGTACCTGCGAAGGTTTTTCCGCAGGTGCGGCCTCGCAGGCGCGGTGGCCTTGATCGCAGGTGCGATAGGGGAGTCTTTTCCTAGTGGTTGCAGGTGCAACCTGTGTTCCGCAGGTGCGGGTTCGTAGGCGCAACCAAACAACCGCAGGGCGGCCCCTGTGCATTTAATTGACTTCTGCACCTGCGATGCTTTTTCCGAAGATACGGTGATCGAGTCCGCAGGTGCGGATTGCCTAGGTATTTTATTCCAAAAATCCAAGAGTTGGGTTCATAAATCAAAAAATCGTGTGAGGGCTCTAGGATTGGCGATTTTCTTTGGACTTCAAAGAGGAGGATCATAGGTAACATTTCCTAATCCTAATTTATTGTTAGACCATTAATTCCCGTTGTTTTCTTTAGTTTAATTATCAAAAATGGCGAAAACCCATAGGAAGGGATGAGATTTTCCCAAATCTGAAATACTGGAAAATTGTGAGATTTTTGGCATCGGATTTCAATTGTTTCTACTTAAATGAGTTCGTGAGTGAATGGGTGTCCGGAAAATATGAATTTTACCCGATTCCAAGTCGTGTGCCGGAGAGGCATTTTGGTCATTTTACATTAGCTTGAATTAAACAGTATAACCTGTTCCATGAGATGTTATTTATGATATGTAATTGAATTGCATAGATTTGGGTCATTTGGAGTCGGGTACTCGTGGCAAACGTGTGGGTTCAAGTTAGTTTTGAGCCGGTTTGAGGTAAGTGACTTGTCTAACTTTGTGGGGGGGACCTTCCCCTTAGGATGTGATATTTGGTTATTGAATGCCTTATACGTGAGGTGACGAGCGCATACTTGTGCTAATTGTTGAAAATCTGGTTTTACTTTAAATATTTAGACAGTTTCTTTCTTACCTGTTTTATTCTACTTGCAATTATGGCCTACGTTAGTTTAGAAAAGCATGCCCAGTTAATTTAAATTGTCAATTTACTTAAGTTGCTTAAATTTTACTACGTGTAGTATGTTAGGATAGAATTACTTGTCTTGTATTTTGCACTCTAATCCTGAATGTCTGCTTGTTGTGCCCTGCATATTTATTTTGGGACTATGGGACGGTATCCCGAGAGATCCCCTGCTTATTTACTTTGGGACTACGGGACGGTATCCCGGGAGATTCCCCTGCATATTTATTTTGGGACTACGGGACGGTATCCCGCGAGATTCCCCTGCATATTTATTTTGGGACTACGGGACGGTATCCCGGTGATTCCCCTGCTTATTTACTTTGGGACTACGGGACGGTATCCCGGGAGATTCCCCTACTTATTCACTTTGGACTACGGGACGGTATCCCAGGAGATTCCCCTGCTTATTTACTTTGGGACTACGGGACGGTATCCCGGGAGATTTCTCTGCTTATTTACTTTGGGACTACGGGATGGTATCCCTTGAGATTCCCCTGCTTATTTACTTTGGGACTACGGGACGGTATCCCGGGAGATCCCCCTGCACATTTAGTTAAGGACTATAGGACGGTATCCTCGGAGATCCTCATTGTTACCGTTGTTATTGAGCTGTTCATATTCCATGTTTACTCTGTTCTTGTGTATTTGTTATTGCCTTGTTTGACCTGTCTTATTTCACTATTGTACTCATTATTAATGCATGTTTTCATACTGCAAATCTCTATTATATTGTTTGACCTCAGTAGGGCCCTGACCCTCCTCGTCACTACCCGACCGAGGTTAGGCTTGGCACTTACTGAGTACCGTTGTGCTGTACTCATGCCCTTTTCCTGCACATGTTTTTCATGTACAGATCGTACCTCCACTCAGGTGCGAGAGGGGAGTCTTGGCCCAGTTGTCGCAGATGCGGGACCGCAGGTGCGACTAAACGATCGCATGTGCGGCCCCTGTGCGTTTAAGTGACTTCCGCACCTGCGATGCTTTTTCCGCAGGTGTGGTGATTGAATCCGTAGGTGCGGACTGCCTGGGTATTTTATTCCAAAAATTCGAGAGTTGGGTTCATAAATCTAAAAATCGTGTGAGGGCTCTAGGATTGGCGACTTTCTGTGGATTTCAAAGAGGAGGATCATAGGTGACATTTCCTAATACTAATTCATTGTTAGACTATTAATTCCCGTTGTTTTCTTTAGTTTAATTATCAAAATGGGGAGAACCCCATAGGAAGGGATGAGATTTTCCCAAATCCGAAATTCTGGAAAATTGTGAGGTTTTTGGCATCGAATTTCGATTGTTTCTAGTTAAACGAGTTCGTGAGTGAATGGGTGTCCGAAATATATGACTTTTACCTGATTCCGAGTCGTGGGCCCGAGGGGTGTTTTGGTCATTTTACATAATTTCGCGCCTTCGCTTTAATTAAACAGTATAACCTGTTGCATTAGATGTTATTTATGATACGTAATTGAATTGTATTAATTTGGGCCATTTGGAGTCGGATACTCATGGAAAACGTGTGGTTTCAAGTTGATTTTGAGCCGGTTCGAGGTAAGTGGCTTGTCTAACTTTGTGTGGGGACCTTTCCCCATAGGATATGGTATTCTATTATTGAATGCCTTGTACATGAGATGACGAGCACGTACTTGTGCTAATTGTTGAAAATCCGGTTTTACTTTAAATATTTAGACCAAGTTTCTTTCTTACCTGTTTTATTCTACTTGCAATTATGGCATACATTAGTTTAGAAAAGCATGCCAAGTTGATTTAAATTGTCTATTTTCTTAAGTTGCTTAAATTGTACTACGTGAAGTATGTTAGACTAGAATTACTTGTCGCCTTGTATTTTGCACTCTAATCCTTAATGTCTTCTTGTTGTGTCCTGCATATTTATTTTGGGAGTACGTGACGGTATCCCGGGAGATTCCCCCGCATATTTATTTTGGGACTACGGGACGGTATCCCGGGATATTCCCCTGCTTATTTACTTTGGGGCTACGGGACGATATCCCGAGAGATTCCCCTGCATATTTATTTTGGGACTACGGGATGGTATCCCGAGAGATTCCCCTGTATATTTATTTTGGGACTAAGGGACGGTATCCCAGGAGATTCCCCTACTTATTTACTTTGGGACTACGGGACGGTATCCTGGTAGATTCCCTTACTTATATACTTTGGGACTACGGAACAATATCCCGGGAGATTCGCCTGCTTAATTACTTTGGGACTACAGGACGGTATCCCTTGTGATTCCCCTGCTTATTTACTTTGGGACTACGGGACGGTATCCCCGGAGATCCCCCTTCACATTTACTTTAGGACTACAGGACGGTATCCTCGGAGATCCTCATTGTTACCGTTGTTATTGAGCTGTTCATATTCCATGTTTACTCTATTCTTGTGTATTTGTTATTGCCTTGTTTGACCTGTCTTATTTCACTATTGTACTCATTATTAATGCATGTTTTCATACTGCAAATCTCTATTATATTGTTTGCCCTCAATAGGGCCCTGACCCTCCTCGTCACTACCCGACCGAGGTTAGGCTTGGCACTTACTGAGTACCGTTGTGCTGTACTCATGCCCTTTTCCTGCACATGTTTTTCATTTACAGATCGTACCTCCACTCAGGTGCGATAGGGGAGTCTTGGCCCAGTTGTCGCAGATGCGGGACCGCAGGTGCGACTAAACGATCGCATGTGTGGCCCCTGTGCGTTTAAGTGACTTCCGCACCTGCGATGCTTTTTCCGCAGGTGTGGTGATTGAATCCGTAGGTGCGGACTGCCCGGGTATTTTATTCCAAAAATTCGAGAGTTGGGTTCATAAATCCAAAAATCGTGTGAGGGCTCTAGGATTGGCGACTTTCTGTGGATTTCAAAGAGGAGGATCATAGGTGACATTTCCTAATACTAATTCATTGTTAGACCATTAATTCCCGTTGTTTTCTTTAGTTTAATTATCAAAATGAGGAGAACCCCATAGGAAGGGATGAGATTTTCCCAAATCCGAAATTCTGGAAAATTGTGAGGTTTTTGGCATCGAATTTCGATTGTTTCTAGTTAAACGAGTTCGTGAGTGAATGGGTGTCCGAAAAATATGACTTTTACCCGATTCCGAGTCGTGGGCCCGAGGGGTGTTTTGGTCATTTTACATAATTTCGCGCCTTCGCTTGAATTAAACAGTATAACCTGTTGCATTAGATGTTATTTATGATACTTAATTGAATTGTATTGATTTGGGCCATTTGGAGTCGGATACTCATGGAAAACGTGTGGTTTCAAGTTGATTTTGAGCCGGTTCGAGGTAAGTGGCTTGTCTAACTTTGTGTGGGGACCTTTCCCCATAGGATATGGTATTCTATTATTGAATGCCTTGTACGTGAGATGACGAGCACGTACTTGTGCTAATTGTTGAAAATCCGGTTTTACTTTAAATATTTAGACCGAGTTTCTTTCTTACCTGTTTTATTCTACTTGCAATTATGGCATACATTAGTTTAGAAAAGCATGCCAAGTTGATTTAAATTGTCTATTTTCTTAAGTTGCTTAAATTGTACTACGTGAAGTATGTTAGACTAGAATTACTTGTCGCCTTGTATTTTGCACTCTAATCCTTAATGTCTTCTTGTTGTGTCCTGCATATTTATTTTGGGAGTACGTGACGGTATCCCGGGAGATTCCCCTGCATATTTATTTTGGGACTACGGGACGGTATCCCGGGATATTCCCCTGCTTATTTACTTTGGGACTACGGGACGATATCCCGAGAGATTCCCCTGCATATTTATTTTGGGACTACGGGATGGTATCCCGAGAGATTCCCCTGTATATTTATTTTGGGACTACGGGACGGTATCCCACGAGATTCCCCTACGTATTTACTTTGGGACTACGGGACAGTATCCTGGTAGATTCCCTTACTTATATACTTTGGGACTACGGAACAGTATCCCGGGAGATTCCCCTGCTTAATTACTTTGGGACTACAGGACCGTATTCCTTGAGATTCCCCTGCTTATTTACTTTGGGACTACGGGACGGTATCCCCGGAGATCCCCCTGCACATTTACTTTAGGACTACAGGACGGTATCCTCGGAGATCTCATTGTTACCGTTGTTATTGAGCTATTCATATTCCATGTTTACTCTGTTCTTGTGTATTTTTTATTGCCTTGTTTGACCTTTCTTATTTCACTATTGTACTCATTATTAATGCATGTTTTCATACTCTAAATCTCTATTATATGTTTGACCTCAGTAGGGCCCTGACCCTCCTCGTCACTACCCGACCGAGGTTAGGCTTGGCACTTACTGAATACCATTGTGCTGTACTCATGCCCTTTTCCTGCACATGTTTTTCATGTACAGATCGTACCTCCACTCAGGCGCACTATCCCCGAGGTTGAGAGATACAACAAAGACTTCGAGGTACATCTGCCGCGTCCGCAGACCAGGAGTCTCTATCTTATTCTAGCTTTTTGTGGAAAGTTTATCCTTCATTACACTTGTATAGACATTCTGGAGTTAAAGCAGTGTATTATGTTCTATTAGCCTGCGGTTCCCGTGAGTTTCCGGGTTTTGGGGTGATGTTGTAGATTGCCATATTGTTTTGAGTTGTATATGCCAAATGGCATTTATATACAGTCTTTCTCTTAGAGTGTTCAGCTTTCTTTTATTTACTTATTTCTGCAATTATGTTGTTATTCCACATTGTTAAGCTTACCTAGTCATAGGGACTAGGTACCGTCACGACATGTTCACGGAGGGGGAACTAGGGTCGTGACAAGTTGGTATCACAGAGAAATAGGTTCATAGGAGTCACGGAACACATGATAGTTTATTAGAGTCTCGCTTATCGGTACAGAGACGTCTGTACTTATCTACGAGAGGCTATGTAACTGTTTAGGAATAAATCATCACTTCATTCTATTTCCTTATCGTGCGATATTTCTTTTGACATAAATTCTAAACCTCTGTTTTCTGTTCTCTCACAGATGGTGAGAACACATGCTACTCGGGACGATCAGGCACCTGTGCCCCCCTACAGCAGCCGTCAGAGGCCGGGGCTGGGGTAGAGGCCGAGGACGCGCACGTGGTGCAGTGAGAGCACCTGCACGATCTGCCGCCGAGGTACATTCGGCAGATCTAGCCGGAGTCTAGGCACCTGACACGACTACATGTACTACTACTCCAGCCCCTCATGAGACTTTAGCATAATTCCTGAGCATGTTTGATACATTGATTCAGGCGTGATTGATTCGGGTTGTACCGACTACTTCACAGATCGGGGGAGGGACCCAGACTCCCGCCGCCCCCACTCCAGAGTAGCGAGTTCTCATTGTTCATGCTCCAGGTGTCATAGCGACACAACATGTAGTCCCAATCATCGGGATGTGAGAACCTCTCATCGAGTAAGGGACACGTGGGTCCAGGAGAGAGAGGAAAGACGAGGTCAGGAGGGAGAGTATATCGGAGTGAGTAGACCTCGTAGATTAGGGAGACCCGCTGGCCCTTATTTTGGAGGAAGATTACAACATGGTAGAGGTTTTGTGGGCCAGCCAGCTCAGCTTGCATCTCAGATTTTACATCGGGTTTTAGGTGTTCAGGGGTCTCGGAGTACCCGTACTGCACATTTTCCACCCCCACGTCAGCCACGAGGTTGCTTTGAGTGTGGTGACACCCGCCATATTGTTAGGGACTGCCCCCGACATGGTAGGGTGCATCATCATAGACTTTTCAGCCACAACATGGTCAGCAGTGTGTTCAGACTATGGTTACAGCCCCAGTTTTTACCCCACCTACCCTTGCCGAGGTTGTTGCCTCCGGTTCTCTCATCACAAGTATTTTCATGGTTTGTTATAGAGGTGTACCGATTCTATTCGATCTAGGCTCCGATTATCCTTATGTGCCTTTTTATTTTTGCTCCGCATTTGAGTGTACCTCGGGATTTCCTTGAGTTTTCCCTTTTTTATGTTTCTACTCCTGTGGGAGATTCTCTTTTTGTGGACTACGTTTATCGTTGTTTGGTTACTATTCGTGGTTTTGAGACCAGTGCGGACTTGTAGTTACTCGATATGGTGGATTTTGATATTATATTGGGAATGGACTGGTTATCGCCCCATTATGTTATTCTTGATTGTCACGCTAAGACCGTGATGCTGGCTATGCCATGTATTCTGCGTGTTGAGTGGAGTGGTACTTTACATCACACTCCCAGTAGAGTTATCTCTTTTATCAGAGCTCAGCGTATGGTTGAGAAGGGGTGTGCCGCATATTTGGCTTATGTAATAAATGTCACTAGTGATACCCCTTCTGTTGATTCCGTTCTAGTGGTACGGGATTTTCCCAATGTGTTTCCAACTGAACTTCCGGGCATGCCGCCCGATAGAGACATTGATTTGTTGCCGGGCAATTAACCCATTTCCATTCCTCCTTACCATATGGCTCCTCCTGAGTTGAAGGAGTTGAAGGATCAGTTACAAGAATTGCTTGATAAGGGTTTTATTCGACCGATTGTTTCACCTTGGGGTGCTCCTGTATTATTTGTGAAGAAGAAATATGGTTCTATGCGCATGTGTATTGATTATCGCCAGTTGAACAGGGTTACAGTGAAGAAACGTTATCCCTTGCCTTGTATTGATGATCTATCTGACCAGCTTCATGGCGCACAGGTATTTTCTAAGATTGATTTGCGCTCAGGTTACCATCAGTTGAAGATTCGGGAGCCGGACATCCCGAAGACTACTTTCAGGACTCGGTATGGCCATTACGAGTTTCTAGTTATGTTTTTCGGGTTGACTAATGCCCCCGCAACATTTATGCATTTGATGCACAGTGTGTTCAGGCCATATCTCGACTCGTTTGTCATTGTTTTCATATACGATATCATTGTTTACTCCTGGAGTCAGGAAGATCATGAGCATCACATGACGACAGTGCTTCAAACCTTGAGAGAGAAGAAGTTGTATGCAAATTTCTCAAAATGTGAGTTTTGGTTGAGTTCTGTGGCATTCTTAGGCCATGTGGTATCGAGTTAGGGCATTCGGGTGGATCTCAAAAAGGTAGAGGCCGTGCAGAGTTGACCCAGGCCGTCCTCAGTTACATAGATTCGCAGTTTCCTTGGCTTGGCGGGGTGCTACCGCCATTTTGTGGAGGAATTTTCATCGATTGAAGCCCTTATGACTAGATTGACCCAGAAGGGTGCTCCATTTCAGTGGACAGAGGAGTGTGAGGCGAGCTTTCAGAAGATCAAGACAACTTTGACTACAGCACCAATCTTGATCTTGCCTACTGGTTCGGGGTCTTATACAGTTTATTGTGATGCCTCGCGAGGTGGCCTTGGAGCAGTGTTGATGCAGAACGGTAGGGTGATTGCCTGCACATCCAGACAGTTGAAGATACATGAGAAACATTACCCTGTCCATGACCTTGAGTTAGCTACCATTGTTCATGCCTTGAAGATCTGGCGTCATTACTTGTACGGCGTGCCTTGTGAGATTTATACTGTCCACCGGTGTTTGCAGCACATATTCAGGCAGAAGGATCTAAATTTGCGCCATCGTAGATTGTTAGAGTTGCTAAAGGACTATAACATCACTATATTATACCACCCGGGGAAGGCCAATGTAGTGGACGATGCCTTGAGTCGCCGGGTGGAGAGTTTGGGGAGTTTGGCATACCTTCCTGCAGCTGAGAGGCCTCTAGCCTTAGATGTTCAGTCCTTAGCCAGTCAGTTCGTGAGATTGGATCTTTCTGAGCCTTGCCGGATATTATCTTGTGTGGTTTCTCGGCCTTCCTTATTCGATTGTATCAGGGAGCGGCAGTATGATGATCCTCATTTACTTGTCCTCAGGGACACGGTCCAGCATGGTGATGCCAGAGATGTGACCATTGGAGATGACGGGGTATTGAGGATGTAGGGCCGGATTTATGTGCCCAATGTTGATGGGCTTCGGGAGCTGATTTTAGCCGAGGCCCATAGCTCGCGGTATTCCATCCATCTAGGTACTGCAAAGATGTATCATGATTTGAGGCACCACTATTGGTGGCGAAGAATGAAGAAGGATATAGAAGAGTTTGTAGCCAAGTGCCTCAACTGTCAACAGGTCAAAAGTGAGCATCAGAGACCGGGAGGGTTACTTCAGCAGATTGAGCTTCCAAAGTGGAAGTGGGAGCGGATCACCATGGACTTTATGGTTGGACTTCCACGGACTTTGAAGAAGCATGATGCTATTTGGGTGATTGTGGATCGGCTGACCAAATCAGCTCATTTCATTCCGGTACTGACTACTTATTCATCAGAGCGGTTGGGGAGATTTATATTCAGGAGATCGTTCATCTGCATGGTATTCCAGTTTCTATTATTTCAGACAGAGCTACTTAGTTCACTTCACGGTTCTGGAGAGTCGTTCAGCAGGAGTTAGGTACCAGGGTGGAGTTGAGCATATCATTTCACCCCAGACGGACGGATAGTCCGAGCGCATTATTCAGATTCTTGAGGATATGCTCCGTGTGTGTGTGATTGAGTTTGGAGGGTCTTGGGACCAGTTATTGCTATTGGCAGAGTTTGCTTACAACAACAATTATCAATCCAGCATTCTGATGGCACCGTATGAGGCTTTATATGGTAAGAGGTGTAGATCCTCGGTGGGTTGGCTCGAGCCGGGTGAGGCCAGGCTATTGGGCACAGAGTTGGTTCAGGATGCATGAGAAGGTCAAGGTGATTCAGGATAGACTCCGTACGGCCCAGTCCAGACAGAAGAGTTACGCGGACCGGAAGGTTCGCGACGTTTCATATATGGTCGGAGAGCAGGTTCTGCTTCGGGTTTCGCCTATGAAGTGCGTTATGAGATTTGGGATGAAAGGGAAGTTGAGTCCGAGGTTTATTGTCCCTTTCGATATTTTAAGGCATGTTGGGGAAGTTGCTTATGAGCTTTCCTTACCTCCCAGCTTGGCAGGAGTTCATCCGGTATTTCATGTTTCGATGCTCAAGAGATATCACGGAGACCCGTCCCATGTCTTGGATTTCAGCTCAGTCCATTTGAACAAGGACCTATCATATGTTGAGGAGCATGTAGTTATGTTGGACAAGTAGGTCAGAAAGCTCAGGTCGAAGAACATTGCTTCAGTAAAGGTTCAGTGGTGGGGTCAGCCGGCCGAGGAGGCAACCTGGGAGACAGAGCAGGATATGCACAGCAGTTACCCTCATCTTTTCACTACTTCAGGTATGTTTTTATACTCGTTCGAGGACGAATGAATTTTTAAGTGTAGGAGGATGTGACAACCCGTCCGGTCGTCTTAAGAATTAATGCCCCGATCCCCTGTTAACTATTTTTCCCAAGTCTATTTCTGCTTAATTGAATTGTCGGGACGTTCGGTTTTGAGTTTCAGAGAGTTTTGGGACAATTAGTCCCTAAATGAGAGCTTAAGTGTTGGAAAGTTTTCCGTAGTCGGAGCAGTGTGAAGACATCCTCGGAATGGAAATCTGATGGGTCCGTTAGCTTCGTTAGGTGATTTCGGGGTTGGGAGCGTGTTCGGAATGTATTTTGGAAGTCCGTAGCTCATTTAGGCTTGAAATGCCGAAGTTTGAATTTTCGGAGTTTCCGGTCCAATAGTGAATTTTTGACCCGAGGGTCGGAATGGAATTCCGGAAGTTGGAGTAGTTTTGTTATGTCATTTGGGATGTGTGTGTAAAATTTGAGGTCATTCGGATAAGTTTAGACGTGTTTCGGCGTCGGATGTGAATTCTAGAATTTCCTAAATTCCTAGGCTTGAATCTTTGCATAAATGATGATTTTGATTTTATGAGACGTGTTTTATGGCTCGACCTAGTTCGAATGAGGTGTTAGGGTTGGTTGGTGGTTTTGGTTGAGGTCCCGGGGGCCTCGGGGTTGTTTCGGATGCTTAACGGGTGAGAATTTTGAATTGTTGCTGCTGAACCAGACACCTTCTGGTGTCTTCGCACCTGCGAAGGTTTTTACGCAGGTGCGGCTTCACAGGCGCGGTGGCCTTGATCGCAGGTGCGATAGGGGAGTCTTGGCCCAGTTGTCGCAGATGCGGGACCGCAGGTGCGACTAAACGATCGCATGTGTGGCCCCTGTGCGTTTAAGTGACTTCCGCACCTGCGATGCTTTTTCCGCAGGTGTGGTGATTGAATCCGTAGGTGCGGACTGCCTGGGTATTTTATTCCAAAAATTCGAGAGTTGGGTTCATAAATCCAAAAATCGTGTGAGGGCTCTAGGATTGGGACTTTCTGTGGATTTCAAAGAGGAGGATCATAGGTGACATTTCCTAATACTAATGCATTGTTAGACCATTAATTCCCGTTGTTTTCTTTAGTTTAATTATCAAAATGGGGAGAACCCCATAGGAAGGGATGAGATTTTCCCAAATCCGAAATTATGGAAAATTGTGAGGTTTTTGGCATCAAATTTCGATTGTTTCTAGTTAAATTAGTTCGTGAGTGAATGGGTGTCCGAAAAATATGACTTTTACCCAATTCCGAGTCGTGGGCCCGAGGGGTGTTTTGGTCATTTTACATAATTTCGCGCCTTCTCTTGAATTAAACAGTATAACCTGTTGCATTAGATGTTATTTATGATACGTAATTGAATTGTATTGATTTGGGCCATTTGGAGTCGGATACTCATGGAAAACGTGTGGTTTCAAGTTGATTTTGAGCTGGTTCGAGGTAAGTGGCTTGTCTAACTTTGTGTGGGGACCTTTCCCCGTAGGATATAATATTCTATTATTGAATGCATTGTACGTGAGATGACGAGCACGTACTTGTGCTAATTGTTGAAAATCCGGTTTTACTTTAAATATTTAGACCGAGTTTCTTTCTTACCTGTTTTATTCTACTTGCAATTATGGCATACATTAGTTTAGAAAAGCATGCCAAGTTGATTTAAATTGTCTATTTTCTTAAGTTGCTTAAATTGTACTACGTGAAGTATGTTAGACTAGAATTACTTGTCGCCTTGTATTTTGCACTCTAATCCTTAATGTCTTCTTGTTGTGTCCTGCATATTTATTTTGGGAGTACGTGATGGTATCCCGGGAGATTCCCTTGCATATTTATTTTGGGACTACGGGACGGTATCCCGGGATATTCCCCTGCTTATTTACTTTGGGACTACGGGACGATATCCCGAGAGATTCCCCTGCATATTTATTTTGGGACTACGGGATGGTATCCCGAGAGATTCCCCTGTATATTTATTTTGGGACTACGGGACGGTATCCCAGGAGATTCCCCTACGTATTTACTTTGGGACTACGGGACGGTATCCTGGTAGATTCCCTTACTTATATACTTTGGGACTACGGAACAGTATCCCGGGAGATTCCCCTGCTTAATTACTTTCGGACTACAGGATGGTATCCCTTGAGATTCCCCTGCTTATTTACTTTGGGACTACGGGACGGTATCCCCGGAGATCCCCCTGCACATTTACTTTAGGACTACAGGACGGTATCCTCGGAGATCCTCATTGTTACCGTTGTTATTGAGCTATTCATATTCCATGTTTACTCTGTTCTTGTGTATTTGTTATTGCCTTGGTTGACATGTCTTATTTCACTATTGTACTCATTATTAATGCATGTTTTCATACTGCAAATCTCTATTATATTGTTTGACCTCAATAGGGCCCTGACCCTCCTCGTCACTACCCCACCGAGGTTAGGCTTGGCACTTACTGAGTACCGTTGTGCTGTACTCATGCCGTTTTCCTGCACATGTTTTTCATGTGAAGATCTAGGTACCTCCACTCAGGCGCACTATCCCCGAGGTTGAGAGATACAACAGAGACTTTGAGGTACATCTGCCGCATACGCAGACCAGGAGTCTCTATCTTATTCTAGTTTTTTGAGAAAAGTTTATCCTTCCTTACACTTCTATAGACATTCTAGAGTTAGAGATGTGTATAATGTTCTGTTAGCCTGTGGTTCCCGTGAGTTTCCGGGTTTTGGGGTGATGTTGTAGATTGCCATATTGTTTTGGAGATGTATATTCCAAGTGGCGTTTATATACAGTCTTTCTCTTAGAGTGTTCAGCTTTCTTTTATTTACTTATTTCCGCAATTATGTTGTTATTCCGCATTGTTAGGCTTACCTAGTCATAGGTACTAGGTGCCGTCACGACATGTTCACGGAGGGCAAACTGGGGTTGTGACAGTAACGATCTCAGCCATACCATAAAAAATATACCAACATGCTGGGTCTCCACCTCTAGGAGTCTAACCTCCACCTTCGACATGTAAGTTGAGTTATAACTAAAATGGGACACGTAGCCTGGGTGCTTTGATGAAATATGACTCTCCCAAGTCTAGGAAAGTTTCTACCGCTATCTAAAATAAAGTATCGACTTGCTCTGAGTCGCACAAAACTTTACAAGCATAATCGAGTCCTTTAATGAGTATGTGGACTTGCTCTCTGGCTGGATGAACCGAAGTAGGAGTATGATGGGACGACTTATCGAACGTGATGGCATATTATGACACAGTCATATGAACTGACGCAACCGTTCAAACCTTGCGCCACGTATTATGGAGAGTCTGAGAAACAAATCATTCAAAAGCATTTATGAGCTGAGTCAAGTAGTTGATGTTACAATGACTGGTCGTCCACTTCGTAGGCTTGTTTCGACCCCCAGCGACCAGTTTCTCCTTTACCATGTTGACTTGACACCGCTGAGCTACCCCAATTATTCATGTACCCTTCATTATTCCTTGGGTTAACTCTTATACACCCTTCATGAACCCAAAGGTAGAGCTCTATACAAATAAACCTTGGCACGAACCATATAGTCTAGAAGCTTGTCAACCACTGTACTCCCTCTCGAGCACCCCAAAATCCGCAACCGTGACTTTCACGCAGTAGACCTTCTGTAGTTTAAAATTGTCCATATAACTCCTTTGGTACTGAGGTATATGTTTTTTAAAAAGGTAGACATATCGCAAGTCCCCAGCTTTACCTATTGTAAAATCTCAGACCTTATACATTCCAAGCCAAAACCGATATAACAAATGACCCCACAATCTATTTCTTGGCAGTGGACTTCCCCACTCGGCACAAAGTCATAGGTCACAATGCATGATAATCCACAATGTTAAACTTCATAGCTCATACAAATCAACCCCATTGCTTTTAACTATTTTCTTGTTTTGCAATACTGGAGTAATTATAGATCCTTCTGGAATATCTATTAGTCCAACATGTATCGACTGAGCTAGAACCTCCACGTCTAGATCCATTTCATACTGTAGAATATGTGCTGATGTTCGAGCTTTAGAATGAGCTCTGCTTCTGTCTCTTCCCCTAATCGTAGCTATCATTGGGGCTTCACCACTTGTCCGGTTGTAGACGATTGCGTGTGTTGAGATTTATGAGAGGAAAAAAGTATGCATGTTCAATCATCAATGGTAGAATAAATTCACATGATGGAGTAGACTAGAAGTGAAATTGTTACTAACTTCATAGCCTCTGAGAGATAAATACAGACGTCTCCGTAATGATTCTTCAGACTCTACCATGTTTTTAGTGAATTGTGAGACATAAGCAACCTAGTGCTCTGATACCAACTTGTCACGACCCAAATTCCCAACCTTAGGGATCGTGATGGAACTTAACAACACACTTGCTAGGCAAGCCAATGTTAGAGTTCACTTAACTATTTTCTTTAATTAACCATTTAAACAGGATAAAACAAATTTTAATTTAAACTTGATCTAGTGGTTTTCAATAAATAATTCCAAATATAAAATAATAAACAATCAAATAAACTGAGCCACAAAGTAATTATATAAATAAACATAGAACTACCCTAGAGTCTGGTGTCACAATTCACGAACTACTAAAGAATACCACAAATACTTGGTTGAAAGAAATAATGTAACTGTTCTGAATATAGTAAAATAGCATTTATGAAAATAGGAGAAGACTCTCGGGATCTACGAACGCCGACAGATATACCTCGTGTCTCCAAATAAATGAATAGCCGCTATAAATATCTATATAGCTCGCCGGTACCTGGATCTGCACAAAAGAGTGCAGAGTGTAGTATCAGTACAACCGATCCCATGTACTGAGTAAGTGTCGAGCCTAACCTCGACAAAGTAGTGACGAGGCTACGGTGGGGTATTAACAACATATAGCCTGTGACCATAAAATATACAATAACGAAATAAAATAATTCTAGGTGAACAAGAAAAATATAACTGAGACAATAAATATAAAGCAAGAAGGAATTCTAAATAATTGATTAAGTACTGCAACATAAATAAAATAAATCAGCCACCTTTTCGAGGCGTCAGCTATAACCAACTCTCAAATAATTTCCAAACTTTAACTTTAAATGAAAATAGTGCCAAAAATATGAAAAGTAGTGCAAATAAAATAGTAAGTTTCCAAATCTTTGTTTTTCTTTGAAAAAAAAGTAAAATATATAAATGTCCTCCCTTATTGCTCCTTGTTGCGACGTGCAACCCGCTCCCACCTGTCCACCCTTATTGCTCCTCCCTAAATATATATCACCCTTATTCCTCCTGTTGCAGCATGCAACCCGATCCCACATGTACAACTGTATCACTCCTTTTTGTGGCATGCAACCCGCTCCCATCATACATCTCAAATCATTTTATTCATAAATTTCATAATTCAGGCCAAGCCTTTCACAATATTTTTTGTTTCAATAATTGCAAACAGAAAACGGTGTCAACCCAACTCAGTCTTTATATATCATGATATATCCAAGAGAACAACCAACAATTTTAACCCACTTACCACAAAATTGGGAATAAATCAATGAAACCAAATAACCACGTAAATCTTAACAATCACGAAACAGTTAAACTGCATTTCTCACAACTTCCTCAATATTATCAAAAATGAAACCAACAGGAACATAAATATATATACATATATATATGTATATACCTCGTAAAAACAATGCCAAACCGCTCAACCGTTTTGTACCACAAGGGAACCAGCTAAAAGAACCAATACTATTTCCAAAATCACCACAACAATGTTAACAACAAAATACCAAGGCCAAGTAGTCATAGAAACAATAATGAACATAGAACAATTACGACAAGAATCAATTAAGTTGGGAATGAAAAAAGGGATCATGCTTAACAGCCAATTTGGTGGTGCATTGATACTCGTCACTTCACCTATACACCACACACATGCATTTCACACAACAAACAAGTGGGGATTCCTATTCCCTAAGTCAAAGTTAGAAAAACACTTATCTCAATTTCGTCGGCCTCTCACTGTTCAATTATAGCTTTTCCTTTAGAATCTTGCTCTAACTTGCTCGAATCTAGTCATAATTAACTCAATATCATCACTTAATGCTAAAGGAACTAAATTTACTGAAAATTATAATTTATCCTATGTTTTCTAAAAAAAATTAAAAACCCGACCCCGGGCCCACTTGGTCTAAACTCGGGGTTCTGGCACTTCTACATCAACAACTGACCCAACCAACACAAACCTATTTTCAGTAGTAGCAATTTCAGATTCAACTTTAAGATTACGTTGCTCATAAGTGGATGAACCTGGAGCTTTATCCTCATTAGAGGATTTAAAGGATTCACTTGAAGATTCAAACATATGAACCTCGCTGGCTTTAAGAATTTCCTCCAAGAATTTTGCACGAGAGCCAGAAGCGACTAAGTTTCTAGACAAAACATTTACTCTTCACTCCCTGGGGCTAGAGGGTTAGGTGTGGGTTCAAGAACTGGAGGGTTTTAGGGAGATGAAGATTTGTTTGGTTAATTTGAACTGTAAAGTAGAATTAGGACTGGAATTTTCTTCCTCATGATCAGCGTTTGTGTAGGAAGATGAAGTAGGGGGTGGTAAAGACATTGTTATGTATTTTTGGAATTAAAGAGATGATCAGTTTTTGTTAGAAGAATAATGAACTTGGTTTGACTTATTCTGTTATTAAGAAGGGAGGTAATGATGGCCCTTTTATAAGATGTGGGTATTAATTTTACAACGGGCAGAACATTTATCCAAGTGGGAGTCTAATAGATGTAGAAGTGTCATTGATTAGATAGTTAAAAGTTCCCTACCTCTAGGCTAATTGAGTACCGATGGGACTTCTTGGAATGGGTTCATTTAGGGATTAGTACAAAGAATTTGAAATGAACCAAATATAGAAAGATTCCTGCTCATGTGTGACTATAATTAATTCAATTATTTTTATGGAGATGAGCACGTAACTTCTCAGTCAGATTAACTAGCATGGATGAAGGCTTTAATTTGCCCCAATTTACAAAGATAGAGAAACGTCATTAGAAACCAGGGAAACATATTAATACATGGAAAGAGAGTATGACAGTAAAGTCATGATGCTGAGAAATGCGTAGTCTGATCGATTATCTATGTTAGTGTTTCTAGCCAAATTTGGTTTCAATTAATTGATCTTAATCATCCCTAATTAAATCTGGTTTCTCTCAAAATACTCCCTACTTAGTGCTTTAGTAAAGATATCTGCAATTTGTTGGTCAGTGGCACAAAATTCGATTGAGATCATTCCTTTTTCATAGTTATCCCTTAGGAAATGGTGTCTAAAATCTATGTGCTTAGTTCTTTTATGATGAACCAGGTTCTTCTTCATACTTATTGCACTAGTGTTGTCACAGAAAATAGGAATGCATCCAACCTCTATACCAGCGTCCATGAGTTGTGGCTTGATCCATAGCAAATGAGCACAGCATGAGGTTGCAACCACATATTAAGCCTTAGTAGTAGACAAGGCTACTGAATTTTGTTTCTTTGAGGCCCAAGACACAAGGCAGGAGCCCAAAAATTGAGCCATGCTTGAAGTACTTTTCCTGTCAACCAGGAAACCTGCATAATCAGCATCAACATATCCTACAAGATCGAAATTACTACCTTTAGGATACCAAAGGCATAAATCAGTGGTGCCTTTCAGATATATCCAAATTCTCTTCACTGCAATTAGGTGGGACTCCTTTGGATTTTCCTGAAACCTAGCACACAGTTCTCACCGAACACAATATCAGGTCTGCTGGCAGTGAGAATAATAAAGACCCAATCAGCCCTCTGTATAGCTTATGATCAACGGATGAAACATGTTCATCCATGCCTAATTTTGTGGTTGTGGCTATAGGGGTGCTATTTCTTTTGAGTCTTCCATTTTAAATTTCTTGAGCAATTATTTCAAATACTTTTGTTGATGGGTCATCGTTAGCTTGATTTGCAAGCCTAAGAAGAAGTTTATCTCACCCATTATACTCATCTCAAACTCACTCCCCATAAGTATAGCAAACTCCTTACTCAATTTTTCAAAAGTCGCCCCAAATATGATATCATCCACATATATTTGCAGAACCAGGAGTTCTTTACCTTTTTCCTTTAAGGATAAGGTGATGTCAATTTTACCTCTTTTGTATCTATGTTATAGCAGGAAATTTGATAGACGCTCATACCATGCTCTTGGTGCTTATTTGAGACCATAAAAAGCCTTGTCTTTGTATACATGGTCCAATGACTCCTTACTTTCAATACCGGGAGGTTGTCTGACAAATACATCTTCCTTCAGATAGCCATTGAGGAAGGAAATCTTAACATCCATATGATGGAGAGTGAATTCCATGTGTGCAACAAATGCTATAAGAAGTCTGATTGCCTCCAGTCTTGCCACAGGGGAAAAGGTCTCATCATAGTTAATTACCTCTTCTTAATGTATCCTTGAACAACCGGTCTAGACTTGTTTCTTGTAACAGTTCCATCATCATCACGCTTATTCCTGAAGACCCATCTTGTGCCAATCACTGATTTGGCTAGTGGTCTGGGTACCAAGTGCCATATTTGACTTCTTTCAAATTGATTAAGCTCTTCTTGCATGGAATTTACCCAGTTAGCATTCTGTAAGGCTTTACCGATGTTCTTTGGTTCAATCAAGGATAGAAAGGCATCAAGCACACACAAATTTTTCAAAGAGGATCTTGTTTTGATTCCAGACGTTAGATATGCTATGATTTTTTCAAGAGGGTGAGAACTCTGATAAATGTGTTGTTTGAGAACCAACTGTTCACTTCTGGATAGAACCATGGTGTCTTGTTGTTGTGGAACAGGATCAGGGCCATGGTTCATATGTTGAGTTCCCCCTATCGTGTTGCTTGGGGTAGTTGGACCTGGTCCATCACCTGTTCCATCTTCCATGTTTGCTTCAATGTTGTCACTGCTTCTCACCAGTCCAAGCTCCTCATCTTCTGATTCTTTTCTCTCAACAAGAGTGTTAGTTTCATCAAAGACAATATGTACACTTTCTTCTACACACATAGTTCTTTTATTATACACTTTATAAGCTTTGCTATGTGATGAATATCCCAAGAATACTCCCTCATCACTTCTGGGATCAAATTTTCCTAGGGAATCTTTTCCCTTATTGTGCACAAAACAATTGCATCTGAAAGCCCTAAGGTGGGATATGTTGGAATTTCTCCCTTTAAGTAATTCATAAAGAGTTTTCTCTATCAGAGGCCTAGTCATGCATCTATTTATTATATAGCATGCAGTGTTTATTGCTTCTGTCCAGAAGCTATGAGGTAGTTTTCTAGAAAGAAGCATGGTTCTTGCCATATCTTCCAGAGTTTTATTCTTTCTTTCAACAACCCCATTTTGATGTGGCATTCTGGGGGCACACAAAATGTGATTGATACCATGTTCATCACAAAACTCAGCAAACTTTGCATTCTCAAATTCAGTACCATGATCAGATCTTATTGATACTAATTGATTTCCTAACTGATTTTGAGTTTTCTTGACAAATGAGGTGAACATATCAAATGCTTCATCCTTAGATGTCGGAAAAAAGGTCCAAGTGAACCTTGAATAGTCATCAACTAACACCATTACATATTTCTTACCACCTCTGCTCAGAGTTCTCATAGGACCACATAGGTCCATATGAACCAGTTCCAACGTCATGGTGGCACTGACCATTTTATTACTTTTGAAATAAGATCTTACCTGCTTCCCCCTTGCACGTGCCTCACAAACTTTGTCTACCTTGAACTTAGTGCTAGGAAGACCTACCACTAAGTCTTTAGAGACTAGTTTGTTAGCTGATTTAGACTTGCGTGACCAAGTCTTTTATGCCACCGGAGGGGATCACTGTCCAACACACTTAGGCAAGTGAGTTCATTTTCAGACAGTGTGGAGAAGTCTATGAAATAGATGTTATTCATTCTTTTTCCCTGCAAAACAACCTTGTTAGTAAGCAGGTTAATCACACAACATTTTGTGGAAGTAAAGGCAACCAATTTACCTCTGTCACACAGTTGTGATACGCTGATCAGACTATATTTCAAGCCATTATCAGATACACATGTTCAATTGATCGTGTGTCATCCTTACCTACCTTACCAACCTTAATAATTTCACCTTTCTTTCCATTTCCAAAGAAGACATTTCCTCCTTTGAAACTTTCAAGTGAAATTAATTGTTCCATGTTCCCTGTCATATGCTTTGAGCAGCCACTATCCAAATACAAAATTTGGCTGCCTCCTCTCACTTGAACCTACAAAAAGAATCAGGGTTTAGTTTTAAGAACCCAAACTAGTTTGGGTCCTTTTCTATGAGAGAATGGATGAATAAAGCTTTTTCTAGCCCAATTTGGTAGCCAATTTTTCTTTTTAACAAAACTCACATTTCTTTGATTGGCCTGCTCTTTTGCAATACACTCAATTTTGTAGTGGCCAATCTTACCACAATGGGTGCATATTTTATTCTTAGGGAGAGTGAGATACTTTCTTTTGGGATCCACTTGGGCAATTGACTTCCAAAGACAATCCCTCTCCGGTTGGTACTATGATTCTCTTGAAGCCATATCAGGGCATTAGAGGATTTATTCCATTTACATGTTCGATCTAATTCATGTTTGACTTTGCCAAGTTCTTATTTAAGAGTTCTTATCTGTTTATCCTTGGCATACATCTTATCTTTTAGTTTTCCCACATTTTTTTCTAACGTGATATGAGAATGGTCAACAACCTTTTTACTGGATCCTAGCTTTAGCTTTATGTTTTCAGTTTTTAGTTCTAGAATCTCAGTTTCAAGTGGATGAACCTGGTTCAACAAGAGAGTATTTCTCTTTTCAGATTCACCAAGTCTGATTTCCAGGTTCATGCATTTTGCTTTTAGAATTTCACATTCTATAGAGAGATTCTTCCTTCTCTTTGGTTGTTTCTTCATAATCATCCATGAAATCAAGTGCAACTCAGAGAGTTTATTTTGATAGGAACTTTATTTTATTTTTAAGATGGGAGATACTTACCTATGGTTCTTCATGTGATTCCTCATCGGATTCTCCAATTTCCATGAGCGCCTGATCTTCATTCTTACCATCTTCTGATTCTTCATCTGAACTTTCCCCCCAAGCAACAACCATAGCTTTTGTTGTTATTTTCTTTGGTTGAACCTGTTCCTTATTTCATATCTCTCCTTTTTCCATTCCACTTCCCACTAAGGACAGTTCTTGATAAGATGGTCAGTCTTTCCACACTTGTAGCATCCCTCGTTGATTGGCCTTTCTAGAGCTTTTTCTTTGTTGTAATTCCCTCTTCTAGAGATGCCTTTCTTCCTTATTAGAATGTTTCTGAATTCTTTGGTAATCATGGCCATCTCATCTTCCTCAAGATCTGATCCCTCAGTGATTCTCAGAGCTAAACTCCTCTCCTTCTTTGGACCATCCATCTTCATTGTCTGCCTTCTAAGCTCATAGGCAGTAAGGTTTCCAATTAGTTCATCCAATCTGAGGGTTGCCATATTTTTGGATTCCTCGATAGCAGTGATTTTGCTTTCTAGGAGATTGGTAAGACCCTTGTCAGGATCTTCTCTACCCTGTCCTCTTCAAGAATGACTTTACCAAGAGACATAAGTTCATTTGTCAAGGTTGTGAACCTTGTTTACATCTCTTATATTGTCTCTCCTTCTTTCATAGTGAATTTTTCATACTATGAGTATAGAAGAGTACCTCTTGGTCTTTTTACCTGAGGTGTTCCTTCATGGGCTACTTGCAAGGTATCCCAGATTTCTTTGGAAGTGGTGCAACTTTGGATTCAACTTTACTCGTCTGGACCTAGTCCACACACTAGCCACTTCTTGGCTTTTGCATTATTTTCCCATTTCTTCAGATCCTCAGCAGTGCAGTCAACTCTAGTCTTTGGTACATCAATACCTTCAGCAGTCTTCATCATGGTAGCTAGAGGACCATCAATGACTCTATCCCAGAGTTCATAGTCTTCTCCAATCGGGTGTTCCTACATCATGTTCTTCCACCAAGAGTAATACTAGCCATTGAAGAGTGGTGGCCTTGCAGTTGATTGACCCTCCCAGTTTCCAGGTGGTGCACTCATTTTGATCTTTTCTAAGGTGTTAACCTTTTCAAGGATAACCTGCTCTGATACCAATTGATGTTTTATACGTTAATACCACACAAGAGGGGGGGGGGTGATTTGTGTGGTGTCCAATTTTTCGAGTGCCGTCTCAATAGAAGAACCTGGTTCTTCTTGGTATTCCAACTTCTACTAGTGCAGAATAATAAATGAAGTAAAGGAACAACATAGAGATTTTTACGTGGAAAATACCTGGCTCAAAAGGTGAAAAACCACAACCTACTCCTCAGTAGGATTTTCCCAAACTCTTCACTACAACTCTAAGCCAAAAAACATTTACAAAATAAACTCTTTTGTAAACCTAAGGACTAACTCTAACCCTTTGTAGCAACCTAGCATCTAACTAATTGCGATAAGATTCAAGTTAACCCTAACTTGAACAACGTGTACTTATTACAATTGCTTCTAATAAACCTGAAAGATACAATATTAAATCACCTACTACAACCAACTAGACTCGGAAGACAAACTGATTGAACTGGTTCTTCTAGATGGTCAGTAGCCTTTGTATCGCACAAGGAATTTGCTTGCAAAATTTCTCTGGTAATTTTACCTTCAGTTCTTGCTTTAATTTTGTCTGTGTGCGAATAATTCTTCAGTAGGAATACTTCAACATTATATAGCGCCAGAAGTTAAGATGTTCTTGCTTAGTTCTAATGCAACTCTTCCTTGGTGGAAGAATTTGTGTTTATCTCAACTTCCTTCCTTTATACATGTCCTTCCTGAACTCTAATTCTTACTCCTTCTCAATTTGCAACCTTTTCGCATTAGGAGACAACCTCTTAGTTCATGGATAATTGAAAGATCACGTTTATCTCCTGTGCATGTACGGTTGTTTTTCCAATTGGTTCGTTCGAGATGTTTGCCCTGATGGACCTGGTTCAACTAGGTAGGCATTTTTCAATCTTCAAAACCATCAAGTGAATTGGGTTAACAAAGGTTCTTTTGATATGCAAATGATTTCTTAATGACTACCCAATATATTCCAATAGTTGGGTAGTATTTCTCTTTATGATTTTTTCAAATATAAATGAGTTGCAATTAAGTGCAATCAATTTATGCCAAATAAAATCCACTTATTCCTAAGCGATTCCATTAAACAAGGTTTAAAACATTGAGTCTTTGATATTTACTTCTACCAAACCCTAACTCACTTTTCCAAGTAGAGAAAGAATATAATGGCGATCGTTAATGTTTGCAACCACTAACAATAAATGAAGAATGAGGAGTAAATAAATATCAATCAACCATTATACATATATTCAATGTTAAACACCCATTGACATTACACATGTTTAGGGTCCACAACCTTAGTATTTAACACTAGCCACACATGCTAAAATACAAAAAGAAGAGAATATTAAATGTCATAATGCTTACAAAAGTGCAAGATTCTTCACTTTAAAGCTTCGAAAAGATGGGACTATTCAAAGTTTGGATTGTAGCTCTTTTTCCAGGCAAGATGCCCCTACAAAACCCCAATAAATCTATTTATAGTGGGCTAAAACTTGGTGCTAATTTCGGAAAAAAATTCCCTTCCAAGTCAAATATGCTACCGCGTTTCTGTCGCATAACAGATATGCGGACGCATTCTCTTCAATTACACCGCATCTTCGAAACCCTAGGTTCCATGAAGTTTTCGCATTCAAGTTATGTGGTCCGCAGTGTTGATATGCGACCACATAGTGTCATCGCATTTCTGCTCTCAGCCACTACTACATGAGGTTTGCGATCCATTATGCGGCCTGCAAACCTGTTACGCGGTCGCATATGGACCGTATTTCTTCACTTGGATTTGGACAAACTAACTATTGGACTCTACGGTTTCCCTGAGCATTATGCGGTCCATATGTTGGTTTTGCGGTCCGCATTTTCAACTCTGCGGTCCCATTTTTCCTATTCTTGTCCTTTTGCGGCTTTTTGATTCCATTTGCATGTTTTTGGGCCCTCAAGCTTCATGCACGGAAAACATCAAAATTACATAAGTATAAAAGACAAGAGCATTTAAAACGAGCTAAATATAAGCAATTGGTATTAAATTGTGCAAAAATTCTCCGACACATCAACACCCCCAACTTAAACTCGTGCTTGTACTCATGCAATTAAAACAACTCTATCCTATTCTAGACTCCAACAAAGCGACATGAAACAATAGTGACCGTGGACGGTTTTAATCGTCAGTATTACAAGCATGCATTTTTGTTTATTTACCCTTCATAAGCATTCATTGCTATTTACAAAGAAACTGATCAACTTGTAAACTTTGAGCCTCGACCAATTTTACAAAATGTTACTCTCAGCTGAGTGCCTTTGCATTGGACTTCAAGAACTCAACTTCTGCTAAACCTCACAGTTCATATGCCCGCACCAGAAAGAAAGTCCCAAACTCACAATATTTACAATGACAACAAATAGGGACATATTCACAAAGAAACTCACTCTCACAAAGAGTTTCAAGTGTTACAACACATCATACCATAAGCTTGCCCTTATTTTAATTCATCGCCTATTCAAAACATTTGATTGGGTAAGTGACTACACCCTCCTTGAACACTAACATTTTTCTTTCTTGTTGTCTTTTGTTTCTTTTCAAACGACACAACCTTTATTGGCTCCTAGTTACCAACATCCAACCGCCTTAAATACCTCTCTAATTTTCTTCAAAGCTCCATCTTTATATATATACAAATATTTCTTTTTCATTTCTTTTTGTTTTCCTATTTTTTATTTTTCTTACGGAGCTTGAATAATTTCATTTGAATATTTTGAGGTACACTTTCCTACACTCAATGTACAACCTCGCCAATTCCCAACATGACACCACACCCCCAACTTAGGCTTTTAGCGTCATTCTCAATGTTCAAGGAGGGACATGTTCAAAAGATGGAATTATTTTGCAAAAAGGGAAGGTTTGTACTGAGGTGGCCAAGGAAAAGGGTAAAGGCTCAAATGGGGTAACTAGCGATAATGTCTATAGAATGGGTAGCTTAAAAGACTAACTGAGTTTTCAAATAACACAAAGACTTCCTAAGGTTATTTCTCCAACTAAATGTACTTATCATTAGCATCGAAAGACCAACCGGGCAAGTTCGAGATGACATAAGTAAACACAAGAATATTTAAACAAAACTAACACACATGGCACATGAACTGTTTGGCTCAACATAGCTTTACACTTGGCAACTCAGAGATAATTCTAAGTAAACATAGAGTCAAAGAGCGGCCTCAAGTTCACACAGATGATTAACAATATTTGTTTTTATCAACGAAAAGGTACAGGTTATTTACAGACATACATCCTTGAAACTAGACACTCACATCAAACCGGTCAAAATGTTTCGCTACTGCCGTGGTTCTACTATTTCACCCTTGGGAAAGAACCCGGCGAAGAAAAACCAAGGTGAATTCATTGCTAATTACTAAAGATGTACATGCATTCAATTATCTACTAATTTTTGGTTTTTTTTAATATAACATATCTACGAAGAAAACACAAGTATGTACAAGAGTTAACGAGAGATTTGCTTATATATACAATAACCATGTACAAGAGCTGAAAAAGTACAAAAATATATACAACGACTACCCACCCCCAAAATAAAATCATGCATTGTTCCCAATGCATAAGAGATGTAAAAATAGAGTTCAGGTGCTCCCTAAGGTTCACTAAGCTCTACGGGAGTCAGAAGCCGGCAGGATTATGGTGGGGTCACCCTCTGATGCCAGAGCTGGGGCTGACGAGATCTCAGCCTGAGGGGTGACCTCCATATATGGAGGAGGGATCTCCAACTATCTTGACACCGGAACTAGTGCCTGTGAGCTGCTAGCCTCGCCTCCTGATGGCGGAATGGTCGATGATTTGGCTTTGGTGACTATGTCTGCTAGCAAATGCTTGATGGCCGTCTGAATAAATGCTTCTTCTTCCTTTTCTGCAACTGTAGGGACAACAACCTGCTTGCCTTTCTCCTGAGGACCCTCATCCTCTTCGGACCATGACTCCTCATCAGTCTACTCCTCGTATGTCTTCCCAGCCCCAGACTCTGAAGAGTGTCCAGACTGTTCCCCAAAAGGGATATCAATGTGTGCAGGGGGAGCTGGAGTCAGGGAGGCCTCGACAGTCTGTGGCTCAGGACCTGTCATCAAGGTGGAAAAGTCAAGGTCTAACCTAGCCACGGATGTGCCCGCTCCGTGCTCTCCTTCCTTTGTCATGAAGAAGGATAGATCGAAATCAAGAGTTTGCATTTTGTAGAGATCATTATTCAGTGTGTCAACCTCGTCATGGAGCTTGGGCAGGCCTCCAACCTCACTCCGCTCTACCTTCTCAAGTCATAGCTCAATCTTCTTGAGGTGATGCTCATAAGATGCATGTTGCTGCTGGAGTACTGTCACTGAGGACTGGATAGGAGTAAAAGCCTACCTCATCAAAGTGGGGAGGTCCTTTAGAAGCCGGTCTGCCTTCACATTTGCATGCTGAGCTAAGCGACCTAACCTCGAAAGGGCTGGCAGTGCAGTAGAAGGCTGAGCAATAGTGGCCTGAGAGGTGGGCTGTGGAGTGGTAGTGGATGCCACTGTGGCCGAAGGAGAAATAGGTGGCTAGGAGTCTGAGATATTTGTATCAGTAGGAATATGGATCTGAACCTCTAGAAGAGCAGCAACTACATGTGGCATCGCGTCATTGATGCGCGTGATATCAATAACCTTAACGCTTTCCCAATCTTGTCATGGTGGTAGTGAAGCAACTTCCACAGCCTTACAGAGGGCTGTGAACAAGCATGGGAATGGAAGTGACGTGGCTGTCTGGTTCGCACGGACCCCTAACGCGCGGAAGATAATGTCACCCACATCAATCTTGACCCCGGTCATAATGCATGCAATAAGAAGTGCTTTCTCAATGCTTATGCCAGTCTCATTCTGGGACGGTATCAAGCGAGCGGTAACAAAGCTAAGACAAAATCTACCCTCTCGTGTGAGATCTTCCTTGAATGTTTTATGTAGAGGGTCAATCCAAGTGGGGGTCCCCTTTGCGATCACTGAGGAAATCCAGGCACGCTCACCATCTCCGTTGGCCCATTTAGTGTCATACTCAGTTGTGCCTAGACTCCAGCTTCTAAAATATAGATCATATATCATGCCCTAGCCACAAACCACTGACTTCCCAGCGAACCATGACCGATTCACAGAAAACTTTGTTGCGCTTGTGATGAGCTATTCTAGAGGCGCTGTAGGATGCATATAACTCTCGCATCATTGTTTGATTGAAATCATTAGGCACCCCAGTGAAGAATTCCCAGTTTCTATCTTTGATGTTCTCCAGTATGTGAGGGTACTGCTCATATAGTTCATTAAGACTCAACTGTTTCTCTTGAAGGATTTTTCGTCTCGTGAGCCCTTCATTATACAGACTCCTAGAGCATGTGATCTCAAAATGGAGCTGGAAATCATCTCCCCTTTTTCTTCTTGCCTCAGCCTGTAGGTCTATTGAGATCAAGGTCTCCTCTTCATCAGACTGGGAGGGATGTTGAGCAAGAGGTTGGGATGGTTCTTGTCGTGAACATTTGGCTTGTTGTGCTAGATGGCTGGATGAGGCCCTTTTTTCACCAGCAATAGATTTCTTCGGAGCCATATCTGTAAATAAACGAAGTGTGAGCGACACAGCAGACATCAAAGGAAAATGTTACAAAGAAAGTCAAATATGCGATAGGTTATGCGGTCGCATAACCACTATGTGATGGGTTATACAATCACATATCCATTATACAGTTCGCATAGCCATGCAAAACTGGGCAATAGAAAAGGTCATCACACTATGCGATCGCAAAACCCACC
This sequence comes from Nicotiana paniculata, assembly GCA_005239505.1. Classification (NCBI taxonomy): domain Eukaryota; kingdom Viridiplantae; phylum Streptophyta; class Magnoliopsida; order Solanales; family Solanaceae; genus Nicotiana; species Nicotiana paniculata. The sequence continues at coordinate 35,350 of ML353208.1, forward strand.
GTAAAAATGGATATGCGATCGCATATCAGCCGCAAACAACATGCCATGTCTTGCCACAAGCTGTTTGGGTATGCAGTGGCTTTGCGGTCCGCATATCGCTTCTGCGATCGCAAAGTCGCCGCATTTTGCCATCTTCCTCAAGTCACCTAGGGTTTCATATTCGGAAATGATGCGGACCACAAATCAATTATGCGGTCCGCAAAAGTCATCTTCCTCAAGGCTTTATTTCTACATTCAACAATGGTGACCCTAATTTCACTACCCAGCAGCATAGACTTAACCAATATTCAAGAACCCACCCCCATTACGAGTAGATAACCAAAAGAACGAGAAGAATAAAAGAATTAACACAAAAGAAAACACACAACAAAATTAAAACTAACAATTCACAGAAATGAAGTTGGGAAGGAAGACATACCAGAACTAGGTGAATGAGAAATAATCAAGGAGATGATTTCACCAATTGGAATCTTTGTTCACTCTTTCACGTTCAAACTAGCCGATTTCCCTTCGTGTTTTTTGTTTTTGTTTTGTCTAAGTGTAAATGCATTTTTTTTGTTTTGTTTTAGTGGTGGTATGCAATATGGTGGAATTGTGAGAAGGGGGTAGGGAACTTACCTGAGAAAATGCGGTAGGTAACTTTATCGCATAACACATTATGCGACCGCATAAGTGTTACGCGGTGATATCAACTCAGGTGGCTCAACTTCCTTAATGCGGTGCACTAATGCGATCGCATAACTAGTATGCGGTCCACAAAGTGCACGTCCTCACCGCATTTCAGCCACCAACTTTTGCTAAGCACACTGCCCAGATTTGCAACCATTATGCCGTCCGCATAGTCAAAATGCGACCACACTTTAAATTGCTCGTAATTTTACCATGTTTTATGACCTTTTTGAATCACCTGCACTCTACCACACACTTTAAATTGCTCAACTTAATCCGTCTAACGAAAGTTAAAATTTGAAGGGTAAACTAATAAAAAGAAATAAAAATGTTACCACACATGGGTTACCTCTCATGAAGCGCTTGATTTAACGTCGCGGCACGAAGAAGTTGGCCTTTCTTTGTGTTCAGTAATTAGTCGGGCATGGATCATCTTTGAGAGCCAACTGTTCCACCAAGTGTTTTTCTCCATCTGTGCCCAAGTAATGCTTGACTCGCTGGCCATTGACTTTGAAGGTTCGGAGCCCATCCACCGATTCTAATTCCACAACTCAAAAAGGAGACACATCTACCACCTTCAACGGGCCGGACCACTTTGATTTTAGCTTGCCCGGAAAAAATTTGAGCCTTGAGTTGAAGAGCATAACCAAGTCACCCGACTTGAACTCCCTTTTCAAGATCTTCTTATCGTGGACGAACTTCATTCTTTATTTGTACACAATTGCACTTTCATATGCATCGAAGCGAAATTCCTCCATTTCATTGAGCTGTGTTAACCTCAAATTACAGCTTCAGCACAATCCAAGTTCAACCTTTTTAAAACCCACATGGCTTTGTGCTCCAATTCTACGGGTAGATGACAAGCCTTGCCACAGAATAACGGGTAAGGAGAAGTGCCAATAGGGGTTTTTTACGCCATGCAGTATGCCCACAATGTGTCATCTAGCCTCCTCGACCATTCAGTCCTGTTAGCATTAACAGTCTTTGTTATAATATTCTTTATCTCCCGGTTGGAAACTTCAACTTTGCCACTTGTTTGGGGATGATAAGGTGTGGCCACCTTATGCTTGATGCCATATTTCTCTAGTAGCCCCGTGAAAGACTTGTTACAGAAGTGAGACCCACCATCACTAAGAATGGCTCTAGGAGTGCCAAACCGCGTGAATATGTTTTTCTTTAAGAATGCAGCTACACTCCTTGCCTCATTGTTTGGTAGGGAAATTGATTCAACCCATTTGGACACATAGTCCACAGCCACCAAGATGTATTTCATACCACATGAGCTTACAAAGGGGCCCATAAAGTCAATTCCCCACACATCAAAAATCTCGACCTCCATCACAAAGTGCATTGGCATTCCATGCCTCTTAGAGAGTGATCTCTGTCTCTTACATTGGTCACAAGCCTTGACCATTTGATTGGCATCATGATAAATCGACGGCCAATAATAGCCACATTCAAGTACCTTTGCTGTCGTTCGATCCCCCATGATGTCCCCCAACAAGTGAGTCATGGCATGCCTTTAGAATTGACATCATCTCCTCTTCTCGAATACACTTCCTAATGATGTTATCAGCACAAATGCAGAACAAGAATGGTTCTTCCGAATAATATTGCCAACACTCTCTCAAAAACATCTTGTTTTGGTAAGATTCCAGTCCATCCAGAATGAGGTCACTAACCAAGTAGTTAGCAATATCGGTGTACCAAGGAGTAGATGAAGAAGACAATGCCAAAATATGCTCATCAGGGAAGGCATCATTGATGTCAAGATTTTCCTTTGGTCGCCCGTCTTCTTCGAGCCTAGAGAGATGATTCCTCACTTGATTTTCTGTACCCTTTTAGTCCTTGACCTCAAAGTCAAATTCTAGAAATAAGAGGACCCACCGGATTAACCTGGGTTTGGCATCTTTCTTTTCCATGAGATAACGAAGAGCGGTATGATTAGTGTAGAACACCACTCTAGACCCCAACAAATAAGCTCGTAACTTTTCAAAAGCATATACAATGGCAAGAAGCTCTTGCTTTGTGACAATATAGTTCAATTGCGCACCATTGAGTGTCTTACTTGCATAATAATGGGATGAAGAACGTTTTAATGCCATTGACCCAGAACTACTCCAATAGCTACACCACTGGTGTAACAGATAAGGTCAAATGGAAGAGACCAATCTGGTGTGACAATAATGGGTGTCGTGGTGAGCTTCTCTTTTAGCTCCTCAAATGCCTTTTTCATCAAACACATCACATAAGATTTGCAATTTTGGAGAAGTCCTTGATAAAACCCTGATAAAATCCGGCATGCCCTAGAAGGCTTCGGACACCTTTTACCGATGTTGGTGGAGGAAGTTTGGATATGATTGCAATTTTTGCTCGATCAACCTCTATGCCATGTTTTGAAATATTTTGCCCCAAGAAAATGCCTTCGTCCACCATGAAGTGGTATTTCTCCCAGTTAAGCACAAGGTTGGTCTCATCACATTGCTCGAGCATTTGTATAAGATTGTCAAGACAATGCTCAAAAAATCACCTACCACTGAAAAGTCATCCATTAAAACCTCTAGGAAATCCTCCACTATGTCTGAGAAGATGGACATCTTGAATCTTTGTAAGGTAGCCGGAGCGTTGCATAAACCAAATGGCATCCGGCTAAAGGCAAAATTTCCTTAAGGGCAAGTGAATGTTGTCTTTTTCTTTGTCCTCCAATGCTATATTGATTTGGTTGTAGCCTCCTGTAAGCCGATCAATCATTTGATCAATAAAAGGCATAGGGAAATGATCTTTGCACGTGGTACTGTTGAGCTTCCGATAGTCCACGCATACTCTCCACCCGGTGACTGTCCGTGTAGGGATAAGCTCATTCTTTTCCTTGTGAATTATTATCATGCCTCCCTTCTTTGGTACACATTGTACCGGACTCACCCACGAATTATCCGCAATGGGGTAGACAACCACGACATCCAACCACTTGATTATCTCTTTCTTGACCACCTCTTGCATCGATGGATTCAATCTCCTTCGGTGTTCAACACTCGATTTGCTTCCTTCCTCCAATTGGATTTTAAGCTCACAAATTTCGGCGGGAATATCTCGGATGTCCGCTATTGTCCACCCAACTGCTTGTCGGTGTTCTCGCAAGACATTAAACAATTTTCCTACCTGCACATCGTCCAACAAAGAGGAAACGATTATGGGTAATGTGTCATTAGAGCAAAGAAATTTGTACTTCAAACGTGCTGGAAGTGGCTTGAGCTCAAGTTGTGGTGGCTCAATGATTGAAGGATTTGCGGGAGGAGTGGCTCTATTATTTAAGTCAAGAGAAAGCTTCTTCTGTGCATAAGAGTAGGACCCACGTCCTTCCAATGCATTCATGGCTTCTACATACCCTTCAATGTCTTCTCCATCAAAATTTACCAAGATTGCCGCCAAGGACTCACAAGACACTCTTCCTCCATCTTCATGTAACTAGCATCCTCGACCTTATCAACAACATCTATTACCGAGATCCCTTCATATGCACTCGACAACTTCAAACCCTTACTAGCTTGGAAAGTGACTTCCTCATCATTCACTCAGAATTTGATTTCATTTCGTTCCTAGTCCATCAAAGCTCTTCCCATGGCAAGGAATGGTCTTCCCAATATGATAGGAATATCCTTGTCAACCGCACAATCAAGGATAACAAAATCGCCCGGGAGAAGGAACTTCCCCACTTTCACTAAGACATCATCAACAATACCCACGGGTCTCTTGACTGAACGGTCAGCCATTTGCAATCTCATACTTGTAGGTCTTGGCAACCCCAATCCCGATTGCTTGTAAACAACAAGAGGCATCAAATTTATGCTAGTACCATTATCACAAACTGCCCTTGCAAAGTCTCTCAACCCGATAGTGCATGGGATGGTGAATGCTCCCGGGTATTCCTTTTCTCAACGGTTGTCGTGGAAATAATAGCACTAACCCGGTGAGTCATACTCACCACTTCATTCTTGGGAGATCTCTTCTTGGTCATCAAGTCTTTTAAGTACTTGGAAAATCCCGACATCTCTTGGAAATCCTCCAAGAAATGGATGTTTACCGACAATTGCTTCAAAATATCATAGAGCTTCTTGAACTTACCATCGTCTACCCTTCTTGCAAGCCTTTGAGGGAATGGAGGAGTAGGTGGAGGAATCAGTGGAGGAGCTTTTGGGGTCTCCTTCACCTTTTCCTTAACCTCGTCATGCTTTGATTTTTGAGTTTTTACCTCTTGGGAGGGCTTCTCACTTTCAACAACAACCGGTGCTTTAACTTGTGCCTTAAGTTCTTGCTCAAGATAATCTACCTCAACTACTTGTTCACTCTCATCTTGAAGGAATTTCCCGCTTCTAGTCGTAATAGCCATGCAATGAGAAGATGAATCGATCACATTCCCCTTTGGGTTGATAATTTTATCACTTTGGAAGAGTACCTTTTAGCTTGGGATTTTGTTTCTGGACAAGTCTTGCATTTGCATCACAAGCTTTTGTATAGAGGTTGTATGTGACCCCACGATTTCTGACATGTTCTTCATTGTAGCATCACCTCTCTCTTTATTTTACAAGATCTCTTCAAGCATCCCTTCTAATTTGGATTCATTTGAAAGTCCGTCCTTGTAATATTGCCCCTTCGGTGGAACATAGGGGTTTGAGCTCTGGTTGGCATAATTGTTATTGTTGTTGTTCCAATTACCTTGACCCGACCCACCTTGGTCATTGCGCCAATTTCGTTGGCCGTGCCCTTGCGGGTTTGTCCTCCATTGATTCTGTTGGCGATAACTACCTTGAGAATTTTGAACATAGTTGGCTTCTTCAAACTCTTGATTTCCCGTCGGTTGCATGTCTTCCACAACATTTAACTTCTTCATTTGACTCTCCGTGAACATCTTTGTCAACTCATCAATGTTTGTGGCAAGACCGGCAATCAATTGGTCTCTCTCTTGATTTTATTTGATCATGTTGGTAAGAGAGGGAGTACCATAGGAAATTCCACCACTAGCATCTTCGGAATGCCATACTTTATTGTGTTTGGCCATTTTATCCAGAATTTTCGTAATCCGGGTGAATGATTTGTCCATGAAAGATCCGTTTGCTATATTTTTTGCTATGGACTGGGACAATGGATCCAAACCATGTAGAACTTTTCCATCAGAATAGCATCCGAAAAACCATGGTCCGGTGACCTCACTAAGTATAACTTAAATCGGTCACACGCTTCATGTAAGTGTTCTTCTGGTATTTGTTTGAAGAAGAATATTTTATCTCTAAGCTCAGACTTCTTGCTCTGAGGGAACCACTCGGACAAGAAGACACAGACAAGCTCGAGCCAAGAAGTGATAGATTGAGGAGGTAGATTTTGAATCCACTTTCTCGCTTCTCTAGTCAATGAGTATTTGAATACTTGCAATCTCCAGTCAGATTGTTGCCGATATTGTGAAAAATCTGACACAAGGTTTTGGCTAATATGAGATTAATTGAGGATATTGGAATTAATTATGAACAACTAATATGACCAGAGATGTAGTTATGGGAATACGTATAATATGTGTGTAGGCACAAAATTGCTACATCCGGTTGAGACTAACACAGTGTGTTAATATAAAAATCATGATTTAAAAAAAAAACTAATTGAAGTGTAAAGGAAAAAAAATTTTAGCTTTAAAGTTTATAAATGAGGTTAAACAAAGTAATGTCAATTGAGATGGTTTTTTCGGACTGATGTAAGATTATGGTGATGTAGAATCACCCACGAGTATGTGTAAGAATACACCCAGTAATTTAATGTCCTCGCAATAATTCTTGGCACGTTCGAGGACGAACGTATGCTTTAAGAGGGGGAGAATGTAACGAACCGACTTGTCATTTTAAGAATTTACGCCCCGTTCAGCGACATAAGGTCCCAAAGAACTTTGTATATATGAAATATTACTTACATGTACGGTCGAGTTTGGTTTTCGGAAGATTCATAATTTAATTGAATGAACAACTCTCAATTTTGAAGCTTAACTGAAAAGAGTTGACCGAAATTTGACCTTTGATCAGATGACTCTGAAATGGAATTTTGATGATTCCAATAGGTTTGTGTGGTGATTTCGAACATAGGCGTATGCTCGGAGTTGGATTTGGAAGTCCGTAGGACAATTCGACGCATTTTGGCGAAAGTAAGAAAATAAAAAAAATTTGAAAAGTTTGACCGGGAGTTGACTTTATTAATATTGGGGCCGAAATTTGATTCTAGAAATTGGAACAACTCTATTATGTCATTTAAGACTTGCATGCAAAATTTGAAGTCATTCCAGATTCATTTGATACGTCTTGGCACAAATTATAGAATTTGAAAAATTCATAAACTAATAATTCGATTCGTGGTGCAATTCATAGTTTTAATGTTGTTTGATATTACTTGAGGCCTCGAGCAGGTCCGTTTTATGTTACGAGACTTATTAGTATGTTCGGATAAGGTCTTGACTGGTCCGGATGAGTATCAGATGGGGTTCAGATCGTTTTGCGCCTTGTTGAAGCTGTTTTTGGCAGCAACTGGTGCAATCGCGGAGCAGATTTTGGAAGTGTATATCTCACAATCTATAAGGAACCTGGAAATCACCAAAACATGAAAGTTGCAGATCTTTGATTCTGGTTTCCATAAAGTTAAACCATTCATTATTAGGACATTTGTACAAAAAGTCATGATATATTGAATTAAGGCTCGTAAAGCAGTTTTGCACTCGCTAGAAATTTCTGATGTGCGAAGCCGACTTTGAAGCTTATATCTCGAAATCGATAATAAATATGAAAATTATAAAATATGAATTTTGTAGCCCATGGTGTCTAATTTCCAGAACATTAAACCATTCATCATTTGGATATTTGTACAGAAAGTTATGATCAATTTATTGAAGGCTAGTAATGTTGTTTTTCTTGGTTGAGGCAAATCGCAAATGTCAAATGCGACTTGCCTGGGCAGATCCTTAAAATGAGGGTTTCGGCCATTTAACATATTTTGAGCTATGAAGCTCAGATTGAAGTCATTTTTGAGGCGATTTTCACCATATGAATTGGGGTAAATGTTCTATATCCAAAAGTTATTATACTTCATGATTCCATTGTTGTTTTCATCAATTACTAGTGAATCAAATGGCAGAAATTGGATAAATTTCTAAAATATTTCAAAAATAAAAATTTAAGATTTGGAGGTCGAATCGTTATCGGTATTTGATAAAATTGGTATTGTTGAACTCGTATCGGAATGGTTGTTTGAAATTTTTAAAATTTATCGGGTTCCAAGATTTGGGCCCGAGGGTCGGATTTTGGGTCTGCTTTTGAATTTTGTTAAACGTTTAGACTTTATAATCCGGAATAATTTCTTATGAGTTTTATTTGTGCATTGAAGTTATTTTAATTGGATTTGAGCCGTCCGGAGGTCTTTCATCCGAGGAGTTCCTTTTAGAGTACCGGGTTGTCGTCGTTGAGGTAAGTATCTTGCCTAACCTTTTGTGGGGGAACTACAACTTAGGATTTGAGTCCTCTATGTTGATTGTAGTCCGTGTACGCGAGGTGACGAGTGCATGCTTGGACTTATTTATGGGAAGTTTACTTTTAGGGTTCTTAAGTCCTTATATTCACCGTGTATGAAGTTGTTCTTGATACGGTTGAGTTCTTATTTGCTAGTTTCACCTCTACATGCTTTGATTAGAGATAATCGCTTTAGCATTCACGGTTACTGTCTACTTGACCCTGATTTGACTTAACTGAAGATTTTTTACCTCTTCTATCGCCATGCTATATTTTCATAACTTCTTATCTTTAATTGAAATTATTATTATCTCGTCCTATATTTGTTTAGCCTTAATTAGAGTTATGATTATCTTTTATTTCTTACCCCTACTTGAATTGTTGAATATTTCTCAAAATTGATCAACCTAAAAAGGAGATTAGATAAACTTTATCTTAGTTGACTTGCCTTTATTTGAAACTATTTGACTCGTGTTGGTTTCTTATTGTTGACTTGAATATTGTGGAATTGTTACTAAACTTTTGTTTTGTTTTTCCTTTTTAAGCTGTTCTACTTGCGCCTGACATCCTTTACCGTGGTTATTCCTTGTGAATGAGTTCTATCATTCTTTTTTATTTAATTTCTTGAGTTGATTTGCTCGTTGTACTTTGCATTACTGTCATTGTTGCTTTTGTACTTGTTGTGGGGATGTACGAGGTTTCCGTCGTGCTATAGTTGTTATCTATATTGGTTGCGTTGCATATTTAAATTGGGACTGCCGAACGATATTCCGGGAGATCCCCCAGCACTGCATCTTTATTTTGGGACTACAGACGTATTCCGAGAGATCCCTCTGTATTGCATAATTATTTTGGGACTACAGACGTATTCCGGGAGATCTCCTTGTACTGCATATTTATTTTGGAACTACGGACGTATTCGGGGAGATCCCTCTGTACTGCATATTTATTTTGGGACTACGGACGTATTCCGGGATATCCCCCTATACTTCATAATAAATCTGGGACTACGGGACAGGATCCCGGTAGATCCCTCTGTACTACATTGAAATTTCAACTTCCACAAGCGACGTCGAAACCCATCAAATCACGTCTGATTGACCTCAAATTTTGCACACAAGTCACATTTGACATTACGGACCTGCTCCAATTTCCAGAATCACAATCTGACCCCGATATCAAAAGGGGCACTCCTGGTCAAACTTTCCAATATTCCAACTTTTGCCATTTAAAGTCAAACATTACCATGGACCTCCAAATCATAATCCATGCACGCTTTTAAGTCCAGAATCACCTAACGGAGCTAACAGAACCATCAAAAATCCAACAAATCAATATTGGAAATTCAATTTTTGTTCTAATTAATACACTTCTACAAAAGAAAAAAACTTAATATTCACCAATCACGATATTTCTTGTAATTATTTTCATGAGCATATTCATCAAAATAACCCAAATAAAAACCATCATCCTACACTTTCCATAAGCATTTCATAGTATCTGATGGAATAAAATCTTCTTCATCCCAAACACATGTACCGATATTGTTAAATACATCGTAACATAAATCTTTATCGCCCCACCAAAAGTGACAGATAAATAAAGTATTAATAGCCCCGCAAAATTCCCAGTTGAAATATGTTCCTATAGCTGGATAATGATAGCACGTATGCACAATGAAATTAAATCCATTGATCGAGCAACTATGAATATTTTTTGGCATGATAATTGTAACGACACGATCGGCCGTTTTGAGCATTTACATTTCATTCGGTTGATTGAGGGCATGAGTAGCTCCGTATGATATATTATGACTTATGTGAATCGTTGATTTTTGTTTTCAGGTTATTCGAAATTGATTTGGAGGAATGATTCACAACTATAAGCTTTAAATTTGAAAGCCTTGACCAAGTTTTGGCTATTGAGTAATTGACCTCAGATTGAATATCTGATGGTTCTGTTAGCTCCCTTTGGGTGATTTTAGACTTAGAAGCGTGCCTGGATAGTGATTTGGAGGTCTGTAGTAAAGTTTAGCTTGAAATGGCGAAACTTGGAATATTGGAAAGTTTGACCGGGAGTTGACTTTTTGATATCAGGTCAGATTTTGATTCTCGAAATTGGAGCAGGTCCATAATGTCAAATGTGACTTGTGTGCAAAGTTTGAGGTCAACCAGCCGTGATTTGATGGGTTTCGACATTGATTGTGGAAGTTGAAGTTTCAATGCAGTACAAGGGGGATCTCCCGGAATACGTCCCTAATCCCGAAGTAAATATGCAATGCTGGGGGATCTCTCGGAATACGCCCGTAGTCCCAAAGTAAATATGCAATACAGGGGGGATCTCCTGGAATACGTCGGTAGTCCCAAAATAAATATGCAGTGCTGAGGATCTCCCGGAATACGTCTGTAGTCCCAAAGTAAATACACAACTCAAATAATGACATAATAGTTATAGCATCGAAATTTACAGTTTAGGCTAAATGCAGCCAAGGAAAACATGAATTTCACTAACATGTTGCACATAATTTTAAATAGACATTCAAAACACGTAGGCATGCTTTTCTAATATAAACAAGGTAATTAAACATACTAGTGCAGTTCATCCAAGGGAAAACAGTTTATGATTTAGAGAAAAATAGAGTTTTTACAACGATATCCTGTGTACGTACTCATCACCTCACGTACATGGTGCTCATACATCAAATAGTACCAAAATCCTAAGGGAATGTTCCCCCACGCAATGTTAGTCAAGACACTTCCCTCGAACCGCTCAAATCAATCTGAAACCACACTCTTTCCACGAGTATCCAACTCTGTATGGGCCAAATATAATCAAATCAATTACATAACATAAATATAGCTACGAGTAACTATTTTAGCTAATGAATTCGAAGCTAAGGAAAGAAAATAGGAAAAACTCCCCCAAAACCTCCCCTAACCCACGACTCGGGATCGGGTAAAATTTATCAATTTAGAACACCAATTCACTCACGAGATTACTCGTACAAAAATCATCTAAATCCGATGTCTAAAACCCATCCAAAACTCATAAATTTATTGGGGAACTTTTCCCAATTTTCCCACTTTTTCATTCCAAATCCGAAATTAAATAGAGAAAACGACTATATATTAATGAAATACAACCAAAAATAAGTTAGGAACTATTACCCTAAAGCTTCCTCTGAAAATCTCTCAAGAAATCGCCTTCTCCCGAGCTCAAAAACCCAAATTGAGTGAAATGAACTTAACCCTCGATTATGTCTCCTTTTCTTCCCAGCGATCTTCGCACCTACAGGCCTTGGGTCGCACTTGCGGAAAATCCATCGCGTGTGAAGAATTCACTAAAGGGGGCTGCGTCCGCACCTACGCGTGTGCGCGTGCAGAGCACTATCCATACATGCGGTATTCAACCGCTCCTATGAAGCCTTGGGTGCATCTGCGGGCATCACAAATGCGGAACATCCTTGCACCTGCGACTCTCACACCTGCACCTGGCCCAGTGCACGCGTGAGTCCGCACCTCTGGTCTCCACTCCGCAGGTGCGAAACACCTTACACCAGAAATTTTCAGCAACTCTATAAGTCTAAAAATTCATCCGTTAAGCGTCTAAAACACACCCGAGGCGCTCGAGACCTCAACCAAAAATACCAACCAATCCTAAAACACCATACAAACTTAGTCGGGCGTTCGAACCACGTTGAACAACATCAAAAACATGGATTATGCACGGATTCAAGCCTAAGGAACTTTGAATTTTCCAAATTCTACAAACGACGCCGAAACATATCAAACTTTTTCCTGAATGACTCCAAATTTTACACACAAGTCACAAAAGACACCACGTATCTATTCCCACTCCTGGAATTCCATTCTAGGCCCTATATCAAAATTTTCACTATCGACCAAAATCGCCCAAAATCCAACTTTTGCAAATTCTAGCATAAATCTACTATGTACCTCCAAATCACATTACGGATGCGCTCCTAAGTTCAAAATCACCTAACGGAGCTAACAGAACCATCTAAATTCAAATCCGAGGTCGTTGCACACAAGTCGACATCCTGAAGACTTTTCCAACTTAAACTCTCAAATAAGAGACTAAGTGTCTCAATTCGTTTCAAAAAATCAACACGGACGGCTGGGTCATTACGCCAGAGGGTCTCGGGCGTGTTTCATATCGAATTTGGGCCATTTTTTTCATGTTGCTATTGCCGTGGAGCTGCTGATTCTGTTGTTCCGCACCTGCGATGGCCGCAGATGCGAGCGAAGATGTTACATCCTGTACATTATTATTAGGAAAAGTCATAGTAATCCGTATGAACTTCATGGAATTAAGACCTTCATGAGATTATAGAGGATTTTTCAGTATGTTATTATAAGACTTCGTACGTATAACAACCTTGATACTGTATAGACATTTGATATGGTATTTGAGTGGAATATTTTTGTAAAACAATTTGAAAAATATGATTTTATATAATTATGAATATTACTACTTTAAATTATATACATAATACGAGAAAATTTATGATATTTTCTTTATTGTAAAGATAGAAATCATTTTCTCACAAGAAAAGAAGGTCATGTTTTTACCTTTTTAATAATCAAGCGTACGAAAATTTTTACTCTTTATATCATACTAGGAAAATTAGAAGTTGAGAAAATATATGTATTTTTACACGGATATTTTAAGGAACTAATGGTGTATGTATTAATTTTATATGGTAACACATGACCATGATAGTAAAGTATATTATAGTAAGGTGTATAAAGTGTCTTAAAAGTGAGTAGTATTATAAGTAATTTGAGATAATTTTTAATTATGTAGGTAATTGGTTAATTATTGGATAAGATTAAGAAGGCTTAACGTGGCAGCAAGACATATAAATCAAAGTGAATCCTACATTCATTAATCTAGGTGGCATGAATGAAAATAAGACATTGAAAAGGGATAGTAGGTGGAAGCAACTATCTGAGACTTCTCTAGTTTATTTATTATTCTTTAAAATTGGTTATGTTTTGTGAATATTTTATCCATTTGTGAGATAGAGACCAGTTCAAAGACCGTGTATTTTATTGATTGTATTTTAGGATAATTGTTGATTGAATATAGGATTGGCGAACGTTCCCTAAAGAACTCTCATGGACGTTCCATTTCCTTTTCAAACTACAAGAAGTGCAGCCCTTCTATTTAACTCAATTTATCTTAGTCCATGAAGATAAGCAAAGCCAAAATCTTGGGATATTTAAGCTTGAGCTTGACTTCTCAGGTATGTTAAGTCTATCCCTTCCTTCTTTTGGCATGATCCAAGAAATAATACGTTAACGTAACGATATTCCATAAATGTGTCACTACCCAAATTCCCAATCCACAGGATCGTGATGACACCTAACACCATACATGCTAGGTAAGCCAATGTTAGAAGATGGTTAGCCATTTCCCTTTGAATATTTACTTAAACACAATGAGACAATTTGAATTAAACAAAATCTAATATTTTCAAATAATTATAATCAGGAATAATATTCGTTATGATGAAACGAACCACGAACTAAAACTAACTATATAACTACCCAGGGTCTCGTGTCACAATCCACGAACTAATAAGAATACTACAAATAATGGTCTGAAAGAATATATCTCCGTTTTTGAATGTAATAAAATAGTGTCGATAAAATTAAAAGAAGACTTCAGAAATCTGCGGACGCCAACAGATCTACCTCGTGTCTCCGAGCGATGATGTCAGATACTAAAATATCCTAACTCTGGTCGGTACTTGGATCTGCACAAAAGAGTTCAGAGTGTAGTATCAGTACAACCGACCCCATTTACTAAGTAAGTGCCGAGCCGAACCTCGACGAAGGAGTGACGAGGCTATGGCGGAGCATTAACAATATAACATGTGAATAATATATAATAAAGTAAGAAAGAAATAATAATAATAATAATAATAATAATAAACAAAATAACCAGTAACTTGCAATAGTAAATAAAAACAACTCAGATAATTGTTTTCATATATCAGCTATAATCAACTCTTTAAAATTTCCAAGTTTCAATTTAAATCACAGTAAAAATCAGAGTATGAAAACTTTTTTAATAAACCCGGAGTTTTCCAAATCCTTATTTTCGAAAATCAGTAAAAATAATTATTCTCCCTTATCACTCCTATTTGCGGTGTGCAATCCGCTCCCACCTGTCCACCCTTATTACTCCTCCCTATATATATATAATGCTTATTTCTTCTGTTGTGGCGTGCAACCCGATCCCACATGTCCACCCTTATCACTCCTTGTTATGGCGTGCAACTCGCTCCCACCAGACATATCATATCAGTTTATTTACGAAAACTTTCACAATTCGGTCCAAGCCTTTCACAATATTTTTGTATCAAACAATTGTAAACAGAAGCTGTAAAACTCATAAACTTCATCGATTATCATTTCACAATGAAACCAATCGAAAGTTATATACACATCGTAACACTGACATCCACCTCAATCCTTATGTAACATAACAAAACCAAGGGAATAGCTGACACTTCAAAAATACTTGAAACAATACTTAACAATAAGTCAACGAATCCAAATCGGCATAAACATCAATGATCATGAAACAATTAAGCCCGAAAGAAAATAATTGGAAACGGGGAAAGGGATCATGTTAAGCACATAATTTGGGGGTTCACAGATACTTGTCACCTCACCTATACACCACACACCTGTAATTTCACATAACAATTAAGTTGGGGGTTCTTATTCCCTCAAGTCAAGGTTAAACCAAGCACTTACCTCCATATCGCAGGCCACTCAATGCTTAATTACCGCGTCGAATTTTCCTCTAACTCACTCGAATCTAATCATAATTAGTTTAATATCATTAATTTATGCTAAAGAAACTAACTTTACTGCAAAATTATTGTTTTCCTATGTTTTCTAAAAAAGAAGAAATTAAAACCTGACCCTGGGCACGCTTGGTCCAAGCTCGGCGTTCGGTCTAAATTCCATTTACCCATTTATCCATGAGCCCGAATATGCAATTAGTCTCTAAATTCGACCCCAATTCGAGGGTCAAAATTATATTTTTACAAAATTTTTGAATTCTACCCAAACCCCCAATTTCTACCATGAAAATTCATGATTTAAGATTTAAAAGTGATGAAAAACATTGGGTAATTAAAGGAGAAGAGTTTAGAATTATTTACCAACACTTTGGGGATGAATTTGTGTGAATAGTATCGCCTCTAGGTATTTTTAGTTCAAAAACTGTGAAGAATAGGGGCTAGAGTTCTAGTTAAAGTGAACTAACTACCCGAACCTTGCACCTGTGGTGCTTGGGAAGCATCTGCGCATCCGCACGTGCAGACAGGGGGCAGCTCCTGCGAAAATGGGACTGGGCCCTTTGGGCCGCATCTGCGGATGGGTTTCCGCTCATGCGGTCCCGCTCCTGCGATTAGGAGTCCGCATCTGCGGAACAAGGAACACTGGTCATGGCCGCACCTGCGGGAAGGCACTCGCACCTGCGGCCAAAGGCTCGCAAGTCTAGGCATACCAGAACTGGTGCACCAGCAGATTTTACAAGTTTAACAAATCCTGAAGCCTACCTGAAACTCACCCGAGCCCTCGATTCTCTAAAACAAACATGCACGCAAGTCAAAAAAATATCATACGGACTTGCTCGTGCAATCAAATTACGAAAATAACATCTAAAACTACGAATTTAACCTCAAAACTCAAGATTTTTCTCAAGAACACTTCAATTTCACTATTTCTCAACCGGACGTCCGAATCACGTCAACTCAACTTCGATTTTCACCAAATTTCACACATATGACTTAAATATCATAACAAATATGTACCAGGCTCCGAAACCAAAACACGGGCATGGTACCTCGGAATCCAATTCCTTAAAACAATTTATTTAAAAAATTTATTTCTAAGGCTAGGGACCTCGGAATCCAATTTCGGGCATACGTTCAAGTCCTAATTTTATTACGGACCTCGCGGGATCATCGGAACACGGATCTCGGCCCGTTAACTTAAAACGTTTAATCAAGTCAACTAAAACCAAATTTTAAATTCTAAAAATTATTATTTTTCATAATTTACATAAAAGCTTTCTAGTTTCACGCCTGGACTGCACACGTTAGTTGAGGTAAAGAGAATTAATATTTTTAAGGCTAATGAGCTTGGAATGGAGTCTTAATTTATAAGATGAACCCTTGGGTCATCACAATCTCCACCTCTAGAACAAACGTTCGTCCTCTGACGGATATAGAAAATTACCTGAACGGGCAAACAAGTGGGGATATCTACTCTGTATGTCCGACTCGGACTCCCAAGTAGCTGCCTCAACAATATGACTCCTCCACTGCACTCGATCTGAAGAGTAACTCTTTGATCTCAACTAACGAACATTCCGGTCTAGAAGGGTTACTGGTTCCTCCTC
Organism: Nicotiana paniculata; assembly: GCA_005239505.1. Lineage (NCBI taxonomy): Eukaryota > Viridiplantae > Streptophyta > Magnoliopsida > Solanales > Solanaceae > Nicotiana > Nicotiana paniculata. The sequence goes on from ML353208.1 coordinate 51,999, forward strand.
ATAAGTCAAATCTTTGTCCAATTGGATAGAGCTAAGATCTAACACGTGGGACCGCTCACCATGATATTTTCGAAGCATAGACACATGGAATACCAAATGAACTGAGGATAACCCTGGAGGCTATACAAGTCTATAAGCTACCCCCCCCCCCCCAACTCTATCAAGAATCTCAAATGGCCCAATATACCTAGGGCTCAACTTACCCTTCTTTCCAAATCTCATAACACCCTTCATGGGTGATACCCGAAGTAATACTCTCACTCCAACCATGAATTCCACATCACGAAACATACAATCAGCATAACTCTTTTGCCTAGACTGAGCTGCACGAAGTCGATCCTGTATAATCTTGACCTTATCTAAGGCCTCTTGAACTAAGTTTGTACCCAATAACCGAGTCTCTCCCAACTCAAAACACCCAACTGGCGCCATCTGAATGCTCGACTGATAATGATTATTGTAGGCAAACTCCTCTAACGGCAAAAATCCATCCGCAGAACCTCCAAAGTCAATAACACAAGCGCATAGCATATCTTCTAGAATCTGAATAGTACACTCGAACTTCCCGTCCATCTGAGGATGAAACTCTATGTTCAACTCAACTCGGGTACCCAACTCTCACTGAACTGCCCTCCAAAAGTGTGAGGTAAACTGCGTACCTCGATCAAATGATAGACACGGGCACACCTGAAGGCGAACAATCTCTCGAACATTTATCTCTGCCAAACGCTCCGAAGTAGAAGTACTTGCCACTAGAATGAAATGTGCTGATTTAGTTAGCCTATCCAGAATAACCCAAATGGCGTCGAACTTCCACTAAGTCCGTGGAAGTCCAACATCGAAGTCCACAGTGATACGCTCCAACTTCCACTCAGGAATCTCTATCTGCTAAAGTAAACCACTAGGTCTATGATGCTCATATTTCACCTGTTGGAAATTCAAAAAATGAGCCACATAAGCAAAAATATCATTTTTCATCCTTCGTCACCAGTAGTGTTGTCGCAAGTCCTGGTACATCTTTGCAGCACCTGGGTGAATAGAATACTTAGAACTGTGAGCTTCTTCAAGAATCAACTCATGAAGGCCATCAACATTAGACACATGTATATGACCCTGCATCCTCAAAACACCATCATCTCTAACTGTAACCTTCTTGGAACCACAGTGCCGAATGGTGTCCCTAAGGACCATCAAGTGTGAGTCATCTTCCTGCCGATCTCTGATACACTCGAATAAGGAAGACCGAGAAACTGTACAAGCTAGAACATGTGTCACAACTCAATTTACCCACCGAAAAGGCATCATGATGTTTCTTAGTCTATACGACTAGGTAAGCCTAATTGCGAAAAACACATACTAAATAGAAGCAATAAAATAAAGGTGAATTAAGTGAGTCTACAATGAAACATTGCCACTTGGCGCGTACAAAATACAACTTTTCCCAAAATCCAGAATATAACTTTAGTTACAAGCTCTGTCTCAATATAGTTCTACACAACGAGAGAGAATTTACATGAAAAACAAATATATCTAAATCTGGAGCGGAAGGCGACCCGAAGGACTCTGCAGACGCATCAGAATTACCTTTCGGTCTCCTAAAAGCTGCTGCTCGGACCCCTAACCACAATACTGAGCGCTGGTACCTGGATCTGCACATGAAAAACATGTGTAGGAAGGGGCATGAGTACACCACACATTGGTACCAAGTAAGTTCCAATCACAACCCCAGTCAAGTAGTGACGAGGTCAGGTTAAGGCTCTACTTGATTTTTATAGTAAAAACAGTTTCAAACTTTTAAAATAGAGATATAGTCAGCTGAGGCAAATCAGTAGAAACAATGAGCAAACAAGAAATAATAACAGGGAGCCCTCGACTCAACACAACATATATCACAATAATAAGTATGCAATGCAGTACACGGATGAAAGCTCCCAGAATCTCGTCTGTAGTCCTAATTTAAATATGCAATGCAGTACAAGAGGAAAGCTCCCGGAATCTCGTCCGTAGTCCCAATTTAAATATGCAATGCAGTACAGGGGGAAGGCTCTCGGGATCCTGTCCGTAGTCCCAATTTAAATATGCAATGCAATACAAATACATGATACAATTTTTATTTAAAACAGTTCAGGAAAATCACAGGCAAAATATGGATAAAACTACCTAAGCATGGTACAGGTGGTAGTAACTAGGAAAAATTCATGTAAAACAGGTCGGCATGCTATTTCCTAATCTAAACTACATAGTCGATACCAGAATCAGTGAAATAGGTGTGAAATGATTTAAGTCGTGGAGGAAACAATTGAGTAATTACAAAAATGACCCATGTACGACCTCGTCACCTCACGCACACGGCACCCAATCAAACATAAGCTGTATTAAAACGGTATAGGAGAAGTCCCCATCACAGGGTTAGGAAAGCAACTTACCTCGACTGCACTACTCAACTCGAAACCACGCTCTTGCCACGAGTATCTGAACGGCCCAAATCTATTCAATTCAATCGCATAATGTAAATATCACAATAGGAATCAAAATAGCTAATAAGTTTGAGGCTAATACGAGAATGTAGGAAGATTTCCCAAAAAGTCCCCTGGGCCCACATCTCAGAATCGAGTGAAAGTTACAAATATAGAACACCCGTTCACTCACGAAATCACTGAAACAAGAATTATCGAAAACCGACAACAAAATCCTATTAAATTCTCGGATTCTCTAATTAGGTAAACATTTCCCCATTTGCATGATTTTTCACCTAAATCCCTTAATCGCATGGATGAAATGACTATAGATTAATGATATACAAAGGAAATATGGTTTGGAATCGTTACCTATGAAGCTTATTCTTAAAACTCACTCCAAATCTCCTACACCCGATCTCAAACTTATTTTTCTGAAGTTATGAAGTTCAAGCCCTCGAATCTGATATAACTGCCCAGCGAATTCCGCACCAGCGGTCCTTGGACCACACCTGCGGAAATTCCATCGCAGGTGCGAAAATCCACAAAAAGGCCGGGGGCCGCACCTGCGGTCAATTGGCCGCGTCTGCGGCTCTGCATCTGTGGAAAACCAGCTGCACCTGCGAGGACTAGGTGACTTGGCCAAGTCTGCACCTGCGGAAGTCCATCGCAGGTGCGAAACAACAGGACCAGGAATGGTTCAACTGTTCTTCCAAGTTCTAAATTCACCAGTCGAGCATCCGAAACATCCCCGAGGCCCCCTGGGCCTCAAACAACCTTACCAACCAGTCCTAATACCTTAGCCAAACTTAGTCGAGCCTCCAAAACACGTCACATAACACAAAAATCACCAATTATACATTGATTCAAGCCTAAGGACATTTGAAATTTCCAAACTCTACAACCGATGCCGAAACACCTCAAAGCTAGTCCGAATGACCTCAAAGTTTACACACAGGTCACAAATGATACAACGTACAGCCACTCTCGGAACTCCATTTCGAGCCCGATATCAAAATTCCACCTATCGGCCGAAATCGCAGAAATTCTAACTTTTGCCAATTCAAGCCTAAATCTACTACAAACCTTGAAAGCACATTCTGAACACGCTCCTAACTCCGAAATCAGCCAACAGAGCTAACGGAGTTGACAAAATCCCATTCCGGACCCGTCTTCCCACAGTTCCTACTACGGTCCGATTTCTAAAGGTTAAATTCACATAGAAGGACTACGTGTCCAAAAACTCTTCGAATTTAACCACTTAATGCTGTAACAAGTCCCAAAAAACATAAATAGACATGGGGAAAGCATTTATTAGGGGATCGGGGCGCTAACTCTCAAAATGACCTACTGGGTCGTTACATTCTTCCCCTCTTAAGAAAACCATTCGTCCTCAAACGAGTATAGAGACTTACCGGAAGTTGTGGAAAGATGAGGGTACTGACATAGCATATCCTGCTCGGTCTCCCAAGTCGTGTCCTCGACCGGTTGACTCCTCCACTGAACCTTTATTTAAAATCCAGCAAAACAATTTATTTAAAAAATATATTTCTAAGGCTAGGGACCTCGGAATCAAATTCCGGGCATACGTTCAAGTCCTAATTTTATTGCGGACCTCGCGGGATCATCGGAACACGGATCTCGGTCCGTTCACTTAAAATGTTTAATCAAGTGAACTAAAACCAAATTTTAAATTCCAAAAATTATTATTTTTCATATTTTACATAAAAGCTTTCTGGTTTCACTCCTGGACTGCACACATTAGTTGCGGTAAATAGAACTAATATTTTTAAGGCTAATGAGCTTGGAACGAAGTCTTAATTTATAAGATGAACCTTTGGGTCATCACAATCTCCACCTCTAGAACAAACGTTCGTCCTCTGACGGATATAGAAAATTACCTGAACGAGCAAACAAGTGGGGATATCTACTTTGTATGTCCGACTCGGACTCCCAAGTAGCTGCCTCAATAGGATGACTCCTCTACTGCACTCGATCTGAAGGGTAACTCTTTGATCTCAACTGAGAAACACGCCGGTCTAGAATGGTTACTGATTCCTCCTCATAAGTCAAATATTTTTCCAATTGGATAGAGCTAAAATCTAACACGTGGGACCGGTCACTATGATATTTTTGAAGCATAGACACATGGAATACCAGATGAACTGAGGATAACCCTGGAGGCAACACAAGTCTATAAGCTAGCCCCCCCCCCCAACTCTATCAAGAATCTCAAACGGCCCAATATACCTAGGGCTCAACTTACCCTTCTTTCCAAATCTCATAACACCCTTCATGGGTGATACCCGAAGTAATACTCTCAATCCAACCATGAATTCCACATCTCGAACCTTACAATCGGCATAACTCTTTTGCCTAGACTGAGCTGCACGAAGTCGATCCTGTAAGATCTTGACCTTATCTAAGGCCTCTTGAACTAAGTCTGTACCCAATAACCGAGTCTCTCCCGCCTCAAAACACCCAACTGGCAATCTACATCGTCTACCACATAACGCCTCATAAGGATCCATATGAATGCTCGACTGATAATGATCATTGTAGGCAAACTCCGCTAATGGAAAAAATCCATCCCAAGAATATCCAAAGTCAATAACACAAGCGCATAGCATATCTTCTAGAATCTGAATAGTACACTCGAACTTCCCGTCCATCTGAGGATGAAATTCTATGCTCAACTCAACTCGGGTACCCTACTCTCACTGAACTGCCCTCCAAAAGTGCAAGGTAAACTGTGTACCTCGATCAAATGATAGACACGAGCACACCGTGAAGGCGAACGATCTCTCGAACATTTATCTTTGCCAACCGCTCCAAAGTATAAGTACTTGCCACTAGAATGAAATGTGCTGATTTAGTTAGCCTATCCACAATAACCCAAATGGCGTCGAACTTCCACTAAGTCCGTGGAAGTCCAACAACGAAGTCCACAATGATACGCTCCCACTTCCACTCAGGAATCTCTATCTGCTAAAGTAAACCACTAGGTCTATGATGCTAATATTTCACCTGTTGGAAATTCAAACAATGAGCCACATAAGCAAAAATATGATTTTTCATCCTTCGTCACCAGTAGTGCTGTTGCAAGTCCTGGTACATCTTGGCAGCACCTGGATGAATAGAATACTTAGAACTGTGAGCTTCTTCAAGAATTAACACACGAAGGCCATCAACATTAGACACACGTATATGACCCTGCATCCTCAAAACACCATCATCTCTAACTGTAACATTCTTGGAACCACAGTGCCGAATGGTGACCCGAAGGACTCTGCGGACGCGGCAGAATTACCTTTCGGTCTCCTAAAAGCTGCTGCTCGGACCCGTAGCCACAATACTGAGCGCTGGTACCTGGAATTGCACACGAAAAACATGTGTAGGAAGGGGCATGAGTACACCAAAAATTGGTACCAAGTAAGTGCCAATCCTAACCCCAGTCAAGTAGTAACGAGGTCAGGTTAAGGCTCTACTTGATTTTTATAGTAAAAATAGTTTCAAACGTTTAACAGAGAGATATAATAAGCTGAGGCAAATCAGTAGAAACAATGAGCAAACAGGAAATAATAACAGGGAGCCCTCGGCTCAAAACAACATATATCACATTAATAAGTATGCAATGCAGTACAAGGATGAAAGCTCCAAGAATCTCGTCTGTAGTCCTAACTTAAATATCCAATGCAGTACAAGAGGAAAGCTCCCGGAATCTCGTTCGTAGTCCCAATTTAAATATGCAATGCAGTACAGGGGGAAGGCTCTCGAGATCTCGTCCGTAGTCCCAATTTAAATATGCAATGCAATACAAATACATGATACAATTTTTATTTAAAACAGTTCAGGAAAATCACAGGCAAAATATGGATAAAACTACCTAAGCATGGTACAGGTGGTAATAACTAGGAAATATTCATGTAAAACAGGTCGGCATGCTATTTTCTAATATAAACTACATAGTCGATACCAGAATCAGTGAAATAGGTGTGAAATGATTTAAGTCATGGAGGAAACAATTGAGTTATTGCAACAATGACCCGTGTACGACCTTGTCACTGCACGCACACGGCACCCAATCAAACATAAGTTGTATTAAAACGGTGTAAGGGAAGTCCCCAACACAGGTTTAGGAAAGCAACTTACCTCGACTGCGCTACTCAACTCGAAACCACGCTCTTGCCACGAGTATCCGAATCCGAATGGCCCAAATCTATTCAATTCAATTGCATAATGTAAGTATCACATTAAGGAATCAAAATAGCTAATAAGTTTGAGGCTAATACGAGAATGTAGGAAAATTTCCCAAAAAGTCCCCTGGGCCCACGTCTTAGAATCGAGTGAAAGTTAAAAATTTAGAACACCCATTCTCTCACGAAATCACTGAAACAAGAATTATCAAAAACCGACAATAAAATCCTATTAAATTCTCGAATGCTCTAATTAGGTAAACTTTTCCCCATTTGTATGATTTTTCACATAAATCCCTTAATCGCATGGATGAAATGGCTATAGATTAATGATATACAAAGGAAATAGGGTTAGGAATCGTTACCTATGAAGCTTATCCTTTAAACCCACTCCAAATCTCCCACACCCGATCTCCAATTTATTTTTCTGAAGTTATGAAATTCAGGCCCTCGAATCTGATATAACTGCCCAGCGAATTCCGCATCAGCGGTACTTGGACCACACCTGCGTAAATTCCATCGCAGGTGCAAAAATCCACTAAAAGGCCGGGGGCCGCACCTGCGGTCAATTGGCCGCGTCTGCGGCTCTGCATCTGCGGAAAACCAGCCGCACCTGCGAGGACTAGGTGACTTGGCCAAGTCTGCACCTGCAGAAGTCCATCGCAGGTGCGAAACACCAGGACCAGGAATGGTTCAACTGTTCTTCAAAGTTCTAAATTCACCCGTCGAGCATTCGAAACATCCCCGAGGCCCCCTGGGCCTCAACCAAGCTTACCAACCAGTCCTAATACCTTATCCAAAATTAGTCGAGCCTCCAAAACACGTCACATAACACCAAAATCACCAATTATACATTGATTCAAGCCTAAGGACTTTTGAAATTTCCAAACACTCCAACCGATGCAGAAACACCTCAAAGTTAGTCCGAATGACCTCAAAGTTTACACACAGGTCACAAATGATACAACGAACAGCAACTCTCGGAACTCCATTCCACGTCCGATATCAAAATTCCACCTATCGGCCGAAATCGCCGAAATTCTAACTTTCGCCAATTCAAGCCTAAATCTACTATAGACCTTGAAAGCACATATTGAACACGCTCCTAACTCCGAAATCATCAAACGGAGCTACCGGAGTTGACAAAATCCCATTCCGGACCCGTCTTCCCAAAGTTCCTACTACGGTCCAATTTCTAAAGGTTAAATTCACATAGAAGGACTATGTGTCAAAAAACTCTTCGAATTTAACCATCTAATGCTGTAACAAGTCCCAAAAAATAGAAATAGACATGGGGAAAGCAGTTATTAGGGGATCGGGGCGCTAACTCTCAAAACGACCTACTTTGTCGGTACATTCTCCCCCTCTTAAGAAAATCATTCTTCCTCAAAAGAGTATAGCGACATACCAGAAGTTGTGAAAAGATGAGGGTACTGACAGAGCATATCCTGCTCGATCTCCCAAGTTGCGTCCTCGACCAGTTAACTCCTCCACTGAACCTTTAATGATGCAATATCCCTTGACCTGAGCTTCCTGACCTGTCTATCCAATATAGATACTGCCTCCTCGACATATGACAAATCCTTGTCCAACTAGACTGAACTGAAATCCAAAACATGAGTCGGGTCGCTATGATACTTCTGGATCATGGAGACGTGGAATACTAGATGAACTACTTCTAGGTTGGGAGGTAGGACTAGCTCGTAAGCAACCTCCCCCACACGTCGCAACACCTCAAAAGGGCCAATAATTCTCGGAATCAGCTTACCCTTCTTCCCGAGCCTCATGACGTCCTGCATAGGAGATACCCGAAGCAAAACCTAATCACCAGCCATAACTGCAAAATCACGAACCTTCTGGTCCGCATAACTCTTTTGCCTGGACTAAGCTACACGAAGTTTCTTCTGAATTACCTTCACCTTGTCCAGAGCGTCCTGGACCAAATCTGTACGCAGCAATCGGCCCTCAACCGGCTCAAACCATCCTACTGGGGCCCCACACCGTCTACCATACAAAGCCTCATATGGCGCCATCTGAATGCTGGACTGGTAGTTGTTATTATAAGCAAACTCTGCAAGTGGAAAGTATCGGTCCCATGACCCTCCAAAATCCATCACACAGGCACGGAGCATATCCTCAAGAATCTCAATCATGCGCTCGGACTGCCCGTTCGTCTGAGAGTGAAAGGTAGTACTCAACTATAACCTGGTTCCTAGCTCCTGCTGAACGACTCTCCAGAACCGTGAAGTGAACTGTGTACCTCTGTCTGAAATGATAGATTATGGAATACCGTGGAGGCGAACAATCTCCCTGATATAAATCTCCGCCAACCTCTCGGAGGAGTATGTAGTCAACAACGGAATGCAATGGGCTGACTTAGTCAGCCAATCCACAATCACCCAAATAGCATCGAACTTCTTCAAAGTCCGAGGAAGTCCAACCATGAAGTCCATGGTGATCAGCTCCCACTTCCACTCTGGAAGCTCAATCTGCTGAAGTAACCCTTCCGGTCTCTGATGCTCATACTTGACTTGCTAACAGTTGAGACACTTAGCCACAAACTACACTATATCCTTTTTCATCCTTCTCCACCAATAGTGTTATCTCAAGTCCTGGTACATCTTCGCGGTACCAGGATGAATGGAATACCGCGAGCTATGGGCTTCCTCAAGAATCAACTCCCGAAGCCCATCCACATTGGGCACACAGATCCGACCCTGCATTCTCATCACAATGTCATCTCCTATAGGTACATCCCTGGCGTCACCTCGCCGAACCCTGTTCCGAAGAACCAGAAGGTGGGGATCATCACACTGGCGCTCTAGAATGCGGTCATAAAGAGAAGACTGAGCCACCACACAAGCTAAAACCCAGCAAGGCTCCGAAAGTTTGAACCTCAGGAACTGACTGTCTCAGGATTGTATATCTAAGGCTAAGGGCCTCTCAACTGCTGGAATATATGCCAAACTCCCCAAACTCTCCGCCCGGTGATTCAAGGCGTCGACCACCACATTGGCCTTCCCCGGGTGGTATAATATAGTGATGTAATAGTCCTTTAGCAACTCCAACCATCTCCGCTGGTGCAAATTGAAGTCCTTCTACTTGAGTATGTGATGCAAACTCCGGTGCTCGTTGAAAATCTCACAAGGAACACCGTATAACTAATGACGCCATATCTTCAGGGCGTGAACAATCACTGCCAACTCGAGATCATGAACTAGATAGTTCTTCTCATGCACCTTCAACTGTCTGGACGCGTAGGAAATCACCCTACCGTCCTGAATCAACACCGCTCCGAGGCCAATCTTCGAAGCATCACAATAGAAGGTATATGACCCTAAACCTGTAGGTAATACCAACACTGGAGCTGCAGCCAGTGCTGTCTTGAGCTTGTGAAAGCACTCCTCACACTCCTCAGTCCACCTGAACGGAGTACCTATTGAGTCAACCTGGTCATCCTTGCTGTAATGGATGAATAACTGTCCACAAAACGGTGATAGTACCCAGCCAAACTAAGGAAACTGCGGATCTCCGTAGCTAATGACGGTCTAGGTCAACTCTGCACTGCCTCCACCTTCTTCGGATATACCTTGATCCCATCCCAAGAATGCCACTTAGTCAATCCAGAACTCACATTTAGAGAATTTAGCATACAATCTCTTCTCCCTCTGGGTATGAAGCACATTCCTGAAATGATGCTCATGATCTTCCCGGGATCGGGAATACACCAAGATGTCGTCAATAAACACAATGACCAAGGAATCAAGATAAGGCCGGAACACACTGTGTATCAAATGCATAAAAGCTGTCGGGGCATTGGTCAACCCAAATGACATAACAAGAAACTCATAGTGGCCATATCTGGTCCTAAATGTAGTCTTCGGGATATCCGGCTCCCGAATCTTCAATTGATGATAGCCAGAATGCATGTCAATCTTGGAGAATACCCTGGAACCCTATAGCTTCTCGAATAAATCATCAATGTGAGGCAGAGGATACCTGTTCTTCATGGTGACCTTGTTCAACTGTCGATAATCAATATACATACGCATAGAACCATCATTTTTCTTCACAAACAATACAAGAGCACCCCAAGGTGATACACTGGGTCTGATGAAACCTTTATCAAGAAACTCCTGTAACTGCTCCTTCAACTCCTTCAACTCAGGAGGAGCCATGCGGTAAGGAGGGATAGAATGGTTGAGTGCTCGGCAACAAATCAATGCCGAATTCAATATCTTTATCGGGTGGTATACCCGGAGGATCAGCTGGGAATACATTAGGAAAGTCCCTCACTACTGGAACTGACTCAACTGGAGGGGTATCAACACTGGCATCTCTCACATAGGCCAAGTACGCATCACACCCCTTCTCAACCATCCGTTGAGCCTTAAGAAATGAAATGACCCTGTGGGGAGTATACTCTAAGGTACCTCTCCGGTCCAATCTCGGCAAGACTGGCATAGCCAGCATCACGGTCTTAGCGTGACAATCAAGAATAGAATAATGGGGAAACAACCAGTCCATGCCCAAGATAACATCGAAATCTACCATGTTGAATAATAATAAACCAGCCATGATCTCAAAACCACTAAGAGAAATCAAACGTGACCGATATACACGATTCACAACTAGAGAGTCTCAAATAGAAGTAGATACATTGACAGGGGAATTCAAATAATCCCGAGATATCCCAAAATGTGGAGCAAAATAAGAGGATACATATGAATATGCAGAGCTAGGATCAAATAATACTGATGCATCCCTATGGCAGACAGGGAAAATACCTGTGATGACCGAGTTTGAAGCGATGAACCCGCTCTCTGACTGTGGCAACCAAGGCTGGTGCATGCCGAGCTAACTCACTGAAACAGACTGTATACTCCGACACAGTCATAGTACTCTGGCGCAACTGTTCATACTCCGCGCGCCAAGCCTCCCTGAGGCTCTGAGAGACATACTCTCACAAAAACATCTCTGAAAACTGATTCCAAGTGAGTGAGGCTTCCTCATCCGGACTACTCAGCTCATAGGCCCTCCACCACTGATATGTCGCTCCCCTCAGCTGGAAAAGGGTGAAAGAAACCCCACTGGTCTCCACAATGCCCATAGTGTTGAGAATACGATGACACTCCTCAAGAAATCCCATAGCGTCATCTGAAGCTAGTCCGCTGAAGGTAGGTGGGTGGTACTTCTTGTACCTCTCAAGTCTCAGCTGCTCGTCCTCAGAAGCTGTTGCCCTAACATCATGCTGAACTAGAGCCGCTGGGGGCATATGAATATACTCTGAGGCCTGATCAACTTGGCCCCTCTGATCAGGAGTGCAGGTTGCGGGAGTTTGTGCGCCTCCCCCGGCCTGCGATGTAGCGGGAGCTAATAGAAATAGTCCAGTATGCGCTAGAGTATTGAATATGCTCATGAACTGAGCGAAGGTCTCCTGCAAGGCTGGAGCAGCAATAGGGACCTATTGTGCTAGCTCTCCAGCTAGGGCTGCCATAGGCTCCTCTGCCTCTGCTCTCACCGGTGCTCGATCTGCACTGCGCGGTCGTCCTCTACCTCGGTCCCGGCCTCTGGCGTCTCTGGTAGGGGGGCTCGGGTTCCTGGTCGTTTGTCCTCTCAGTACGGGTCCTCACCATCTGCGGGAATGAATCAAAGAGAATTTTAGAATTTTTTTATGTTAAAAACTCGCACGAAAAGGGAAATCAAAGAAATATGATTGTTCCTAACAGTTACATAGCCTGCCGAAGATAAATACAGACGTCTCCGCATCATCCGCAAGACTCTAATAAACCGGATCATGGCTTGTGACTCCTAGGAACCTAGACGCTCTGATACCAACTTGTCACTCCTATTTACCCACCGAAAAGGCATCGTGACGGCGCTTATTCTCTACGACTAGGTAAGCCTAATTGCGGAAAACACATACTAAATAGAAGCAATAAAATAAAGGTGAAATAAGAAAGTCTACAATGAAACATCGCCACTTGGCGCGTACAGAATACAACATTTCCCAAAACCCGGAATATAACTTTAGTCACAAGATCTATCTGAAGAGAAATCTACCTAAATCTGGAGTGGAAGGTGACCTGAAGGACTTTGCAGACGCGGCAGAATTACCTTTCGGTTTCTTAAAAGTTGCTGCTCGGACCCCTAGCTACGATAATGAGCTCAGGTACCTGGATCTGCACACGAAAAACATGTGCAGGAAAGGGCATGGGTACACCACAAATTGGTACCTAGTAAGTGCCAAGCCTAACCCCAGTCAAGTAGTGACGAGGTTAGGTTAAGGCTCTGCTTGTTTTTTATAGTAAAAATAGTTTAAAATTTTGAACAGAGAGATATAATAAGTTGAGCCAAATCAGTATAAACAATGAGCAAAAAGGAAATAATAATAGGGAGTCGTCGACTCAGCACATCATATATCACAGTAATAAGTATGCAATGAAGTACAGGGGGGAAAGCTCCCGGAATCTCGTCCGTAGTCCCAATTTAAATATGCAATGCAGTACAGGGGGAAAGCTCTCAGAATCTCGTCCATAGTCCCAATTTAAATATGCTATGCAGTACAGGGGGAAGCTCCCGGAACCTCGTCAGTAGTCCTAATTTAAATATGCAATGCAGTACAGGGCTCCCGAAATCTCGTCCGTAGTCCCAATTTAAATATGCAATGCAGTACAAATACAGGATACAATTTTTATTTAAAAGAGTTCAGGAAAATCACAGGCAAAATATGGATAATACTACCTAAGCATGGTACATGTGGTAATAACTAGGGAAAAATTCAAGTAAAAAAGGTACGCATGCTATTTCCTATTCAAGTAAAATAGGAGTGAGGTGATTTAAGTCATGGAGGAAAAATGGAGTTTTTGCAACAATGGACCGTGTACATACTCGTCACCTCGCGCACACGGTGCCTAATCAACATAAGCAGTATTGAAAAGGCCTAGGGGAAGTCCCCAACACAGAGTTAGGCAAGCCACTTACCTCGACTGCCCTACTCAACTCGAAACCATGCTCTTGCCACGAGTATCCGACTCCGAAGTGGCCCAAATATAGTCAATTCGACTGCATAATGTAAGTATCACTTTAAGGAATCGAAATAGCTAATAAGTTTGAGGCTAATACGCGAATATAGTAAAATCGCCCAAAAAGTCCCCTGGGCCCACATCTCGGAATCGAGTGAAATTACAAATTAAGAACACCCATTAACTCACGAACTCATTCAAAGAAGAATCATAAAAAACCGACGACAAAATCCTATTAAATTCTCGGTTTTTCTAATGAGGGAAACGTTTCTCTATTTGCATAATTTTTCACCTAAATCCCTTAATTTCACTGAAGAAATGGCCATAGATTAATGATATACAAAGGGAATAGGGTTAGGAATCGTTGCCTATGAAGATTATCCTCAAAACTCGCTCCAGATTGCCCACACCCGAGCTCCAAATGATTTTTTGAATTTGTGAAATTCAAGTCCTCGAATCTGATATTCCATCGCAGGTGTGAAAACCCACTGGGCGGCACCTACGGTCAATTGGCCGCATCTGCAGCTCTGCATCTACGAAAAACCAACCGCACCTGCGAGGACAGGGTGACTTGGCCAAGTCCGCACCTGCGAGCCCCTCGCCCTCACCTGCATATCCGCACCTGCGGAAGTCCATCGCAGGTGAGAAACACCAGAACCAGCAACGGTTCAGTTGTTCTTCCAAGTTCTAAATTCACCTGTCGAGCATTGGAAACATCCCCGAGGCCCCTGGGCCTTAACCAATCTTACCAACCTGTCCTAATACCTTATCCAAACTTAGTCGAGCCTCCAAAACACATCATATAACACCAATATCACCAATTATACATGGATTCAAGCCTAAGGACTTATGAAATTTCCAAACTCTACAACCGATGCCGAAACACCTCAAAACTAGTCCCAATGACCTCAAAGTTTACACACAGGTCACAAATGATACAAAAGACATACAACCACTTTCATAATTCCAATCCGAGCCTGATATCAAAATTCCACCTATCGGCCGAAATCGCCGAAATTCTAACTTTCGCCAATTCAAGCCTTAATCTACTACACACCTCGAAAGAACATTCAGAAAACGCGTCTAACTCTGAAATCACCCAACGAAGCTAACGGAGTTGACGAAATCCCATTTCGAACCCGTCTTCCCACAGTTCCAAGTACGGTCATATTTCTAAAGGTTAAACTCACATAGAAGGACTATGTGTCCAAAAACTCTTTGAATTTCACCACTCAATGCTCCAACAAGGATCGGGACACTAACTCTCAAAACGACCTACCGGGTCATTAAAACATGGCGGGGCAAAATATCCAACCTCACAAACTGTCTCTCACCAACTGGAATACATGCAAGGCTGCCCATAATTACTGTTTTCCTACTCAATGCATCGGCCACCACATTGGCCTTTCCTGGATGATACAATATAGTGACGTCATAATCTTTCAATAACTCTAGCCATTTCCTCTGTCTCAAATTAAGATCTTTTAGCTTGAACAAATACAGGAGGCTACGATGATCCGTGTAAACTTCACATGACACGCCATAAAGATAGTGCCTCCATATTTTCAATGCATGAACAATGGCTGCCAACTCTAAATCTTGGACATGATAACTATTCTCATGAATCTTTAACTGCCGAGACGCATATGGTATCACCCTTATCTCTTGCATTAATACCGCTTCAAACCCAACACGGTAAGCATCACAATATACTGTGAAAGATCCTGAACCTAATGGTAACACCAATACCGGTGTTGAAGTCAATGATGCCTTAAGCTTCTGAAAGCTCGCCTCACACTCATCCCACCATTTAAGTGGGGAACCCTTCTTAGTCAATCTCGTCAATGTGGCTTCTATAGACGAGAACCCCTCTACAAAACAACGGTAGTATCCCGCCAAACCTAAGAAGCTCCTGATTTCCGTGGCTGAAGTGGTCTAGGCCAGTTCTTGACTGCCTCTATCTTCTTAGTATCTACTTGAATACCCTCTGCTGATACGACATGACCCAAGAAAGCTACTGAATCTAACCAGAATTCACACTTTGAAAACTTTGCATACAACTGATTATCCCTCAAAGTATGGAGTGTTATACGGATGTGATGCCCATGCTCCTCCCGACTGCGAGATAATATAAAATATTGTCAATGAACACAATTATGAAGTTATCCAGATAAGGCTTGAAAACTCGATTCATCAAATCTATAAAGGTTGCTGGGGCATTAGTTTAGCCAAAAGACATCACCAAAAATTCATAGTGCCCATACCTTGTCCGAAAGGCTGTTTTAGGAAAATCGGACTCCCTAATCTTCATTTGATGGTAGCTCAATCTCAAATCAATTTTTGAAAACACATTGGCACCCTGAAGCTGATCAAGTAAATCATCAATTCTCGGTAATGAATACTTATTTTTGATAGTAACTTTATTCAACTGCCGGTAAACTATACACATTCTCATTGATCCATCCTTCTTCTTTTCGAACAAAACTCGTGCACCCCAAGACGAGACACTAGGTCTGATGGAACCTTTATCAAGCAGGTCTTACAACTGTTCTTTCAATTTTGTTGGGGCCATCCGGTATGGAGGAATAGAAATGGGCTGAGTGCCCGGAGCAACATCAATACAAAAATCGATATCTCTGCCGGGTGGCATCCCCGACAGGTCTGCAGGAAAATCTTCGGGAAACTTCCAAACAATAGGAACTTACTCTATTGAAGAAATCTCGGCATCATAATCACAGATATGAGACAAATAAGCCAAACATCCATTCTCAACCATGCGACGAGCCTTGGCATAAGATATCATTCTACTAGGAGAACGACTACAAGTCCCTTTCCATTCTAACCGAGGGAATCCCGGCAAAGCTAAAGTAAATTTCATGGCTTGACAGCCCAAGATGGCATAATAAGTTGACAACCAATCCATGCCCAATATGATATCAAAATCGACCATGTTAAGAAGCAAAAGGTCTACACTAGTTTCAAGACCCTCAATAATTACTACGCACGAATTATATACACGATCTACAATAATAGCATTCCCCACTGGCGTAGACACAAAAATAGGGACACTCAAGGAATCGCGGGGCACAACCAAATACGAGGCAAAATAGGATAAAACATAAGAATAAGTATATCTTGCATCAAACAAAACTAAAGAATCTTTATTACAAACTGAAATGGTAACTGTGATAACTGGATCATAGGACTCCACCTCGGGTACGGCTGGAAATGCATATAATCGGGGTTGGGCCCACCACCCTGAACTGCATCACCGGGAGGACCCCTGGTAGGTGGTCCTCCACCACTAACGAGATGGCCGCCACCTCTAGCGGGCTGGACTCTGCCTCTAACATGCTAACCTCCACCTCTAACATTCTGACCTCTACCTATGACTACCTGATCCCTACCCATGGCTGGCTAGGCAGGTGGTGCTTCAGCTGGTGCCAACACTAAAGCACGGGAATTTTGGTACTTAGGCTGATTACCCAAAAATTTCGCAGATCTCTAAATGTTCCCATACTCACCATACTCATAAAACCCATCCTGATACTGAGGCTGACCTTGATGAACTAGCTGACCACGATAATAACTCTGAAGATGAGGTGATCTGATGGGGGTTGACTGATCAGAATAAGGCATGTAAGAGCCATGACCACCTGAGGCACCATGGGATGTCCGAAGTTCTGAATTAAATGGCCTAGATGAATGACATCTACCCTGAGTATCTCCGCATCCAGACGAGGCACCGCTGAATCTACCGGAATGTCAAGGTCTCTTGTCTGACCCCTGACTTCCCATCCCGAGAACCGTCTCAATCTCCTAGCCACATTGGCTGCATCCTACAATGAAATCTTAGTCCCTGTCTCCTTAGCCATCTGCAATCTGATGGGCTGGGCAAGGACCTCAATTAACCTCCTAACCCCCTCTCTCTCTCTATGTGGTCAATAAAAGAATAGCATGCCGAGCCAAATCCAATAAGAGATTCTTATACTGGGTAACTATCATGCTCTCTTGCTAAAGACGCTCAAACAGATGACGCCTCTCTTCTCTGATAGTGATCGGAAAAAATTTCTCAAAAAAGAGGTGAGAAAACTGATTCCAAGTCAGAGCAGGTGACACATCGAGTCTAGTTAACAAATTATCCCTCCACCACTTCATGGCGGAACTAGTCGTCTGAAACGTGACGAAGTCGACCCCATTGGTCTCCAAAATACCCATATTATGAAGATCCACGTGACATATGTCCAGATATTTATGGGGATCCTCTGAAGTAGCACCACTGAAGTGAACATGGAAAAGTTTGACGAACCTATCCAATCTCCACAAAGCATCAGAAGTCATAGTTGCTCCCTCAACAATCAGGGCTGCAACAGCTGTCTGAACTACCCCAACTGGGTTGGCTACTGGGGTCCGGATCTGAGGAGTGTGGGTAATAGGAGTCTGGACCCCTCCTACCTAAGATACGGCTGCTGCAATAGGGAGTGCGCCAGTCTGGGCTACACTCTCCATAAGGCCTTCTAATCGGACCAAAGCATCTTGAAGTATCGGGGTAGCAATAAACCCCTCTAGGACCTCAGTTGGTCTAACTAGAACAGTCTGAGCTTGATCCCCCATCAATATTGATCTGGGCTTCACAACTGGGGTTGCAGTATGAGCAACGGGCTTAGTCCTGCCCCTGCCTCGACCTTTGACGTGGCCTCTTCCTCTGCCCCTAATGGGAGCTTCTGCTGCTGGAAGACTGGATTGTTGGTCAACGGAAGAAGAAACACGTGTTCTCGCCATCTGATGGAGAGTAGAAGAGTTCAATAAGTATTTGAGATACCAAGAATCACACGACAGAGTAAAAATACAAACTGAGTTTGTTCCTAACTTCATAGCCTCTGGGAGATAAGTATAGACATCTCTGTACTGATCCCTCAGACTCTATCAAGCTTGTTCGTGAATTGTGAGACCTATGCAACCTAGTCCTCTGATACTACCTTGTCATGACCAAAATTTCTAATACACGAGATCGTGATCGTGATCGTGCCTAACACCACAGTTACCAGGCAAGCCAATGTTTGAGATGGATCAGCCATTTTCCTTTGAATATTTACTTAAACACAATGAGACAGTTTGAATTAAACTATATCTAATAATTTCCAATAATTGTGATCAGGAATACTATTAGGTATGATGAAACAAAACATGAGCTAAAACTAACTATATAACTACCCAAGGTCTGGTGTCACAATCCACGAACTACTAAGAATACTACGAATAATTGTCTAAAGAATATATCTTTGTTTTTGAATGTAATAAAATAGTGTATATAAAATCAGAGTGTGAAAACCTTTTTGATAAAACCAGAGTTTTCCAAATCCTTATTTTTCAAAATCAGTAAAACATAATTATTCTCCCCTATCGCTCCTTGTTGCGGCGCGCAACCCAATCCCACCTGTCCACCCTATATATATCACCCTTATTTCTCCTGGTGCGGCGTGCAACCCAATCCCACCTGTCCACCCTTATCACTCCTTGTTGCGGCGTGCAACCCTCTCCCGCCAGACATATTATTTCAGTCTATTTACGAAAACATTCACAATTCAGGCCAAGCCATTCACAACATTTTTGTATCAACAATTGTAAACTGAAGCTGTGAAACTCATACACTTCACCAATTATCATTTCATAACAAAACCAACCGTAAATTATATATATATTGTAACACTGACATCCATCTCAATCCTTATGTAACATAAAAAAACCAAGAGAATAGCCAACAATACCAAAATACTTGAAACAATACTTAAAAATAAGTTAACGAATCCAAATCGAGATATAAATATCAATGATCATGAAACAATTAAGTCCGGAAGCAAATAATTCGAAACGGGGAAAGGGATCATGTTAAGCAGATAATTTGGGGGTACATAGATACTCGTCACCTCACCTATATACCACAGACCTGTAATTTCACATAGAAATTAAGTTGGGGATTCCTATTCCCTCAAGTAAAGGTTAAACCAAGCACTTACCTCAAATTCGCAGGCCACTCACTGCTTAATTACCGCGTCGAATTTGCCTCTAACCCGCTCGAATCTAATCTTAATTAGTTTACTATCATTAATTTATGCTAAAGAAACTAACTTTACTGCAAAATCATTGTTTTCCTTTGTTTTCTAAAAAAGAAGTTAAAACCTGACCCCGGGCACGCTTGGTCCAAACTCGGGGTTCAGACCAAATTCCGTTTACCCATTCACCCCTGAGCCCGAATATGCAATTAGTTTCTAAATTCGACTCCCAATTGGAGGTCAAAATTATATATTTACAAAATTTTCTAATTCTACCCAAACCCCCAATTTCTACCATAGCAATTAAGTTGGGGATTCCTATTCCCTCAAGTCAAGGTTAAACCAAGCACTTACCTCAAATTCGCAGGTCACTCGCTGCTCAATTATCGCTTTTCCTTTCAAATTTTCCTCTACCCCGCTCGAATCTAATCATAATTAGTTTATTATCATTAATTTATTCTAAATGAACTAACTTTACTGAAAAATCATTTTTTTCCTAAGTTCTCTAAAAAAAAAGTAAAAACCCGACCTCGGGCCCGCTTGGTCAAAACTCGGGGTTCAGACAAAATTTTGTTTACCCATTCACCCCCGAGCCCGAATATGCAATTAGCTTTGAAATCCGACTCAATTGAGGTCAATATTTTATTTTTACAAAATTCTCTAATTCTACCGAAACCCCCATTTTCTATCATGAAAATTCTTGATTTATGATTGAAAAGTGATGAAAAACATTGGGTAATTGAAATAGAAGAATTGTTTACCAACACTTTGGGGATGAATTTGTGTGAAGAATATAGCCTCTAGGTCTTTTTAGTTCGAAATATATGAAGAAAAGGGGCTGGAGTTCTAATTAAAGTGCACACACTGCCTGACACTCGCACTTGCGGTGCTTGGGCAGCATCTGCGCATCCGCACGTGCGGATAGGGTGCTGCTCCTGTGGTAATGGGATTGGGCCCTTGGGGCCGCATCTGCGGATGGGTTTCAACTCCTGAGTTCCCGCTCCTGCGGGGAGTTCACATAGGAGGAACAAGGAACACTGGCCAGGGCCACACCTATGGGAAGGCACTCGCGCCTGCGAGCTGGCACCTGCGGCCAAAGGCTCGCATGTACGGGCACACCAGAACTAGTGCACCAGCAGATTTTACAAGTTTAAAACATCTCGAAGCCTATACAAAACTCACTTGAGCCCTCGGGGCTCTAAACCAAACATGCACACAAGTGAAAAACATCATACGGACTTGCTCGTTCGATCGAATCACGAAAATAACATCTAAAACTACGAATTTAACCTCAAAACTCATGATTTTTCTCTGGAACACTTCAACTTCACTATTTCCCAGCCGCACGTCCGAATCACGTCAACTCAACTCCAATTATCACTATATTTCACAGATAGGACTTAAATATCATAACAAACCTGTACCGGGCTCCGGAACAAAAATATGGGCCCGATACCAATGAGTTCAAGCATTAATTCGTTTCTTTATTTCCTTAAAAATCCAGCAAAACAATTTCTTTCAAACATTGATTTCTAATGCTAGGGACGTCCGAATCCAATTCCGGGCATATGCCCAAGTCCCATATTTAGCGCGGACCTCCCGGGATCATCGGAACACGAACCAGATCTGTTCACTAAAAATGTTGAACCAAGCAAACTAAAACCAAATTTTAAATTCCAAAAATTATTATTTTTCATATTTACACATAAAAGCTTTCTTAATTCACGCCCGGACTGTGCACACAAATCGAGGTAAATAAAATTAATCTTTTTAAGGCCAATGAGCATGGAACGAAGTATTAATTTATAAGATGACCCTTTGGGTCATCACAAAGTAGTTCTGCTCTTAGCAGTTATGGATGTCTATGTTATTCATTTCCGTAAAGTGATATTCAAGCATGTCTAAGTATGTATCTAATTCCCCATAGAGATATTTGATAAAGATGTTAATATTTATAATATAGTGATACATGCATCTTCATGTATTTACCATTGTGCTATGGCTGGTCGGGCAGTTACCACTGGTTGGGCAGTTCTATATCATTATTTACCATCGGTTGGGCAGTCATGCATATACATTTACCATCGAGCTACGGCCAGTCGGGCAGTCATGTATTTACCACCACGTTACTACCGGGCGGGTAGTTACCACTGATCAGTTGGGAAGTAATGCATCATACGATAATAATAGAAACGGCCTCAAAGAGAAGCATTATATATGTAAGTATTCATATATGGTGGCACTTCAGAGATTCATGCTGATTCTTATTTGTCCTTAATTAATGTTGACATATTGTTATATTTCAGTTCTGCCTTGCATACTCGGTACATTATTTGTACTGACGTCCTTTTGTTGGGGACGCTGCATTCATGCCTGCAGGTATATATAATCATTTTGATGAGACCTCAAAGTAGATGAGATTAGCATTCAGCGAAGGATCGTAACCCTCCACCTCATTCGGAGTAGCCGAGTATAGGAGTCATTGTGTCAGAGTTTTGCTATAGACTTATGGGTAGGCCGGTACCCTCTCCCGTTTGATGTCAAATAATCTTAAAGGCTTTGTAGACAGATGTTCATTTTTTATAGTATGTTATAGGCCTTGACGGCCCATATGTACTCATGTTTTAAGAAAGATGGTTCATTGATACAGTATTTTCCCACTTATAGTTATGAATTATGAGTTGAGGACATGCTGTCCCATGGTAGTTACAAAAGAAAGAAGAAGAGTTATAGAGTTGTTTTTCGGGCTAGTACGACATCGGGTTCCATCCATGCCTCCCCAGGTTTGGGGCGTGACACAAGCATAGCAGATGCGAGGTTTCATTGATGAGTGAAGGTCATCACAAATGCGGAGGAAAGTAGCACCTGCGAGTGCGCGCATGTGCGAAAATTGTTTCGCAGGTGCGAGGGGTCGGCTGGTGAGTGTGGTCGCATAAGCAAAGATTTGACCGCAGATGCAGTGATCATAGATGCGACAATTTTACCGCAAATGCAGAAGTACTGTGCAGAATGATAAATACAAGGGTTCACAATTTTAGCTTCATTTTGACATTTCCAAGCACGGATTGAGGTGATTCTTGAAGCAAATTTCGTCACAAGGATTGGGGTAAATTTTTCCTACTCGGTTTTGATTACATTTCATGAATGTATCTTCATTTTTGGCAGTTAGTTGGTGAATCTTAAAGAGAAATTGGGGGCTTTGGCCTAAAGTTTCACAATATGAATTTTTGAGTTTTGAAAATCAAATTGGAGTCAGATTTGAGTGAAACCGGTATGGTTGGACTCATAATTGAATAGATTATCAGATTTTGTGATTTTTGTTGAGTTCCAAAGTGCGGCTCGGGTTAGGCTTTTGGGCCAATATCGGGCTTTGATTCAACAATTGATCTTTTATGATTGTGATTTGTTCCTTTAGCATTGATTGATATATTTGAATTGTTGTTGGTCAGTTTTGAGCCGTTTGGAGGTCGAAACGCGCGGGATGACATCTTTGGAGCATTGTTGGCTTTCTCAGTATTGATATTGGCTCGTTCGAGGTAACTAACTCTTCTAAACTTAGTGTTTAGGGTATGAAACCCCGCATTGCGTGTTGTGAGATTTGTATGGAGGTGATGCACATGCTAGGTGACGGGCGTGTAGGCGTGCACCCTATGAATTAGGACTCTAAGGTTCCCATGGCACTGTATAGTGGCCTAATCTTGTTGTTATCTATGTCTCCACCATGTGATATAGTAATTTCGTTGACAATCATGCTATATATCATGTTTAGACTTATGTCGATATTGTTGGGACCCACTGAGGTCATTTTTGTAGTGGAGTTATATGTTTTAATTGATTTATGTCCTCAGTCATACGCACTCATATGCATATTACATCTCAGTCTCTGCTGTCATTTATTGATACATCACATCATCATATTCGGGCTAGTTTCATGACATTGTGAGCCCAGAAAGAGAGACTGGAGTGATTGATGACTGAATGAGGCCGAGGGCCTGATTGTGAGGATTTTTATAGGATCAGGCTACACGCCGCAACATGTTTATTTATGGCATCAAGATGCAAGCCGCATCATATTTCATTAATTTATGCCATGATTGGATTGATATAGAGCTTGAGCTGAAGGAGCCCCTCTGGAGTTTGTGCATACCCCTAGGGAGCGCATGTACCTACTGAGTGCGAGTGTCGAGTGACGAGTGATTGGGAGGACTGAGTGACAGTGAGGGCCGAGTGACTGGGAGGACTTAGTGAATTGGTACTCTGAGAGCTTGCATATGGTTTTATCACTGAGTTTCATCGCATTTGATATACACATTTAACATACATGCATAGAGATGCATTTTCCCTCATGTTATATAGTATCACGCCATTCATGACTTTTGTGAACACATTGGTATGGGGGTATAAAGAGGTGTTTCTGCACTTGATATTTGGAAAGAAAATGAAATATCTTACGTATTGATGAAAGGATTTTGAGAAAAATCACAGTTTTCAAACTTACTTGTATATTTTGGCATTTCCGGCAATTGAGTTTCACTAAGACATTTGGAAAGCATGCCTATTTTTCTGAAACTGTGAACGTGCTGAGCCTTTTTATTCTGATACCCCTTTACTACTTATGTTATGTTGTTATGAACTGTTGTAGAATACCAGTATTGGACCCGACCTTGTGATAGCTCGTCACTGCTTTCAACCTAAGGTTAGGTTTGTTACTTACTCAGTACATGGGGTCGGTGTTGATACCCAATTTTTCCCTCATGTATTTCAAATATACATATCTACTTTCAAAATAGTTCATGAGCATCATCAAGTTTTTTTCCTACTTTTCCATAATTTTTAAAGATTTATAAATGAACTTATTCTCTTATTTTTATTATATAAATGATTGTTAATTGCATCACAGATATTTTTTATGATGATTTTATCATCTAACCTCAGTATTTATATCCATATTAAGCTTTAAATATTTTTGATGTATTTATTATAATTTTCTTTGCATCTTTAGGCTAAAATGGTATATTTTGCAATAATATCCCTTATACACTTATGATCACTTTATTTATGCAAAAAAATAACTTTATTATGCTTTTATTGTAATAAATAATTTTTATTAATCATTTTTATGCACAAATAATATTTTCATTTTTTTTATTTATCATTTTTTATAAATTATTTTATTAATTAAATTGGGTATTTAACTAATAGCCCCTAAATTCACCAATTCACTAAAAACACCTACCTTAATCCTTGGCCCAACACTTAAGCCCAATGCATAACCCCCTAGCCGAGTCCAGAATCGACCCAACCCCTTTTAAATCACAGTCGCTGATCTATGAGATCAATGGCCCATATCAATCCCTCCTTCTAACTAACCTACTTATCCCTAAACGCTAGAGATCATTATCCCAGCCCCGCCGTCCTTGAACTCGCTCCAACGTTCTCCTCTCCTGTATAAACCCTAGCGTCGTCACCCATTACCCCTCCAATTCCAAACCAAAAATGGAATCAATCAACGATTTCCCTTACCTTATTGGCCCTCCTCTCTACTGGTTACCCGTTTATGATGTTACATAATTGCTTGCTGCCTAATATGGCAAGTAAATCTTGTAAGAGTCGAACAAAAATTGGTTCTAATCTTTAATTTGGTATTTATTCCGTCTATGTTCATCACTTGCTCTTTGTAAGTACGATTATTTTTCGTATCTCTCGTTGATTCGTACTTAACCCTAAGGTTAGGGTTTTCAGCTTCTCTTTTGGTTCGAACAAAAACTAGTTCAAGCTTTAATTTTAAGTATTATCCCGTCTATATTCATCCTATTATGCATGAATCTGCCAATTATTGTCAATTTCTTTTACTTACCCTAAAATAGGGTTTCAGACCCTTTTCTTTTGAATAATTTCTTGTCTATGTTCACCGCGTGCAATATGTAGTTGATTGTCTTTATTTTTTGCCGATTTTTTTGGGGTTTACCTAAAGAACTAGGGTTTCAAAATTTTCCTTTCTTTACTTATCGCTTGAATTAATTACTTTCCATGTTTATGTGTTTAGTTCCTACACTATTTAAACCCCTTCTTTTTCCCCTTTAGACAGAGTGGAACTATCAATACTCTCACTGAAAACTTAGGGTTTTATTCTGATTCTCTTTGCTCGTTTGCTTCTGGTCTTGGCATGCTAAAATCCAAGGCCAATTAATTCTGGACTTGACTATTGTGGTGTATTTTCTTGCTTTCCTCCCTAACTGGTGAGTGACTATCCCTTGTCATTTTATCTTCTATATTTTTACAACCTGTGTATTCGATCCAACATGTTTAAAGTATTGTGAGCATGATTCAACCACTTTTATGTTTCTATGAGTTCATCTAGTCCTATAATTGATATTGTTAGCTCTGAGATTGGTTATTTTTTTGAATAATATGAATCCTCTTAGAGGTTAACTTAATGGCATTTAACTTTTTTCATGTAGCCTGTTTTGCTAGTTCTTAACTTGTCCTGAACTTAGCATCTTTAGGATACTAATAGTATGTTAATTAGTTAATCAATCCTGAAACTTTAGATATTTGTATTGTTTTTTAACCTTTCCCTGTCATTCATGTACTCTCACAACTTGTTTTCTAACGTGTCTTGCATTCCTTTGGCTTCCCGTGGTTATCTGGCTGCTTGCCTTAATACATTGTCTAAATGTTTCTATGATAAAACATGGCTGCTCTAAATGCCAACATGTACACTTAGCTTAATTATAATTTTCCAGACTTTGACTTATTAAAAACTGTATGCTTTGCATAAACAACTTTGCAAACCTTGCTTGTTTGCTTAGTGCAATCCTGTCTACATATTATGTGTCATAAACTCTATTATGATGGCTTTCTTCTGAAAATCAAATCCTTTTTAAATCATTCCCTGCCTCCTTTTACATTCTGCTTTTTTTAAACTCCTACTCTTTAGGTCCTTTAGGTTCTATCCTCAACCTCCCAAGTGTGAGCACTGCTGGGGTCCATGTGAGACTCTTATGAACTCTAACACGCTGGGGTTTGGGTTCCTAATCTCCTTTGCATAACTTCTGTGTATTTGGTTCTCTAGTGTGAGCATTTCCCCAAGCCCTTGAAGCCCTTGGGAACTTTGACACACTAGAAACCTGGGATTTATGTGTGTTATGGGTGAATCACTCACCATTAATTGTTTTGTACCTGTGAAATGAGCCTTGGAGCTGATATGGTTTGAAGGCGGTATATTTGGGCATGTTAAAGAGTCTCAATAGTTTATTTCATTACTATTATGTAATTCATTTATTTACCTGGTCTGTAATAATTTTGTAATAAACAAATTCTAGGGTATTTAGTAAAATCGGGAGGGTTTCTTATCTTCTTTTGTTAAACCGGGTAGAAATCCTGCCTACAGGGTTTCATTTTTGCTAATGATTATGCTCATTTTGTTAATCGTGCAAGTTCTATATTGTGCTTACATATTAGAAATCCTCCCTATAGGGTTAAAATTATGATTTGTTAGATATCCTGCCTATAGGATGAATATGATGACTTGTTAGAAATCCTGCCTTCAGGTACATCAACTTGTCAAATAAATATGTGTTATTAATCATGCCTATAGGACTAATATCTGGTTTAACTGTTTTTTGGTAATGTGTATAAATTCCTGCTTAAATATTGTTTAATAATAGATAACATTCCTGTAGGATTAAGAATCTGCTTAATAATAGATATAATGCATATAGGATTAAAAATCATTCCAATGATAGAAATCATTCTTATAGGACTCTATTAAATGATTCTGAATACGATTTTCACCATCATCACTTAGACAACATGCTTATAAGATTGAACAATAATTCTGGACTTAGGATTATGATTTACTATTATTCATTAATTCATGAATATAGCACCGAATATAATCAGTAGACAAATAGTAGGTCTTCACACTCGCATTAATACTGATTTTGCACACTACTGCTCGCCTATTTATTATATAGATATCTTGCATATAGGACTTCATGATTAATAAAACCTGCTACTCAGTTGCGTGCATTTGTTGTTTATGTGCCGAGATCAATATGAGCCCATATCTGCTTTTATTTGAAAAGTCTTAATTTTTTTGCCTGTCACCTAGTATATTACAATTTTGAGCAACAGGTTTAGTCTAGAACCATCCCAAATAGAGGCCCTAATGCCTCCAGGGCCAAAGGTAAGGGACGGGTAGTGCACGCACAGGAAACGAGTTAGAATCACTAGAGCGCTTTAGGTAACAACTTAAAGATAGTAATCAGGTAGCAGGAGATGATAGTTTGTGCCCGCTGGATAATATGATTAACTCCCCGGTCTTGGGGAAGTTACGAAGTAGTGTTTATGTTGCACGGGGTGATCCTATAGGCTAATAAATTTATGACCCCTATCCTTACTAAATAGTTTTCTTCGCTTTCCTAGACTAATTCGCATAATTTAAGTTTGAATTATGGACCTCGAGAGGTGCCTAACACCTTCCCCTCAAGGTAATTTGAGCCCTTACCCGATCTCTGGTGACGAAAACTGGTATAACTTGATTTATTTGCAATAGGTGACCTGACACACCTTAATCCGTTAGGTGGCGACTCTAATAACTAATTCCTTTCCCCTACTCTATTAAAGGGAGTTTTCAAATGTCGAAACCCGATTTTTCGAGAGAAAAGGGGGGGGGGGCGATAGCATGGCGACTCTGTTGGCAATATCCTTAGGTACTTACTATAACTAACTTGTTTTGTGAGTTAGTCTTTTTCAATCATGTCTTTATTATTCTGTTAATAATTTCACGCCCCTTTCCCTTCCCACTCTATATGAACTTATTTGCCATCCTTCATTCAATTATGCTCGCTAAATTTCTCTTTCATGTTTTTATTGCTTTTTACTGGGGAAACTAACTCTTCTCTTTGTTTTCTTTCTTAAACTCCATTACAATTATTAAATACCACATTCTATCGCTCTCATCGTACAAATTCTTGACAACGTGTTATTTTCTTTTTGCATAAATACATGCTCAACATCATATTCCACTCGTGCGCAATTAATACCATAGAAACACTTGATGAGTTTTTGTGCTCTTTCCATACAAACCTTTGAATTTGGAAAGGCTTATTTGCGGTAAAACTAGTCGATCAGTGGTGCAATCGACGGTTCAGTGCTTTTACCCCTCAAGTTGTTCACTTGGGGGTACCAGTCTAGACTTCTATAGAAGCCTTACTCTGATAATAACTGTACATGCATCATGGTTAAACCTAGACTACATTAGTATGTTTTCCGCATAATAACCCTTTAAGAAAACTTTGTCCAAATCCCACCGGAGTTTCCATAAACCCAACGGGCGCAACCACGATATGTGCATTATTTGGACAAATAAATTTTTATATGCTAATAATTAATGTATAAATAGTCGAATCCGGAGGGGGAAAGGTTCTAACATTGTTTGTAAAAATAAGGTACGAAGTCCCCAGGTACGGCATGGTCTGAAATATACCACCATTATTGCTGGATTAGTTGGAAGACCTTTCGTCAAGCGACAAAAATCATGTGAAAAGGGTTCTTGGAAACTTACCCTCCTTATTAGACATCCAGCCAAATAACATGTTGATCGAGGCTGCTACTATGTTCGGGGACGGGGAAAGGGTTTTATTCCTTTTTGGAAATGTAGAAATGACTCCTCTCTTGGAGGAAATAGGAGGATTTGTTAGATTACCCTGGGACATTCCCGGTTTGTTAGTACCGAAAAATTGCATCCCTAGGGGGTTTCTGGAAACGATGGATCTGAGAAGGAATGACGGCTTGGCAAGCCCGAAGAAGTCCTACATACCTTTTGACTTCCTCTATGAACGATACATACACAACAAATCTTATTGTATCTTTCATGATGAATTCTCCATCACTTCCTTGGGTTGGACTCATTGTAGGGTTTTCGTATTCATCGTCTGCTTTCTAGGTATGATAGTGTATCCAAGCCAAAGTGATAGGATTCACACCATGTTGGTCATGATAACCAAAGCTTTAATGGTTGGATCGAGGGGTAGACATATACTATTGTTCCAATGATTGTAGAAGAAATATATCGGGCTCTAGATCATTGCAAGAAAGGGTTCAAACATTTTGAGGGTTGTAACTTGCTGCTGCAGGTTTGGCTGTTAGAACATCTTAAGAGAAGCCACTACCGCCAAAAGTTTCCACAGAGACCATGGAATGATCTCATATCTTTTCACCATCCGAAAAGAATTACCTTTATCCCATAAAAGTTTGCACAACCAGAGAACGCTACAGAGTGGGTACTGTTTTTAAAAAAATTGACCGAGGAACAGGTTCATTGGATGTTCGAGTGGTTCCCTACTAGTGATTTCATCATCACATCCCGGATGTTCCGCACTTGGTATTGATCGGGTTGGGGGCATATACCCCTATGTTCCTATCAGAGTCATGAGACAAGCTGGTAGAAAACAAGTCATACCGCGAGTCTCCAAAATGGGTCACTACAAAGCAGATTTTCAAGACGATGACATCCCATATAAATGTGAAGCTCAGAACATGTGGCATTTGAAGATCATTGTGAAAAAGGATACCATCGACTCAGATCAATACCACGCAGGTCATGGTTGGACAATAGCATAGCAGGAATAGTCGAGCCAGGGGTCGGTCAAGGAAACAGGGTCATAGATGAAGCTGCTGAAGAACCTGTGAAGTATAAGAGGCTGCGCAAATGAGTCCTCGAGTCCGAGACCAGGCATTTGGAACAACACAAGACTGATGTAGAGTCAATTAACGAATGGAAGGAAATGGCTACTAGATCAACAAAAAGGTTGGAATATCTGGAGCAGGTGTCACGACCCAAACCTACAGGCCGCAACGGGCACCTGATACCTTACTCAATCGAGTACCAACATAACGTATCTTTTCATGTCATACTTATCATAGATAACTGAGCCGGAAGGCTACCGTGAGATAAGAAAAATACAAGATGTGATACCAATTTATACGTAAGGCATACGGGCCTATAAAACCAAAATAACCACTCGTATATTGAACATAGGACGACAAGGCCATACAATCTTTTACGTACATGACATATGTCTACAAGCCGATAAGAATACATAATTTTCATAAAGGTCGGGACAGAGTTCTGCCGTACCAAACAATACGCGTCTAAATCATACTGACCAACAAGCAACTCCGGAACAAAGGGAGCACACCAACATCTTCCGCTGGGCTAATAGACTACTTGGAGGACTCTCGACGTATGTATTGTGACCAGCGGGCATGAAATGCAGCATCCCCAGGCAAAAGGGATGTGAGGCCTCTGAGGGCATCCCATCATATCATCTCGGCCACTGTGGGAAAAATCATTAACGTATACCAGCTGATCAGGTGGTGGTGCGTATATAACACCATAAATTTTCTCATATATATATATATATATACATATATATTAAATACTTTAATAAAATCTCTTGGTATGTCATAAAATGATTATGCCTCTGATTAATATCATGAAATAACCTTTACCAACATAAGAATTTTTGAGACCCATGAACAAATGATAGAATAATAAGACTTATGGGAGAATAAGAATAAACACATCTCTAGCATTTCCACGAATAATGTAATTTATCGAAGTTGTGCATTTGCTCGTTTCGTTCGTGTCGTATAGATCATGCCAAAAAGAAAGAAGGGATGTGTAACGACCCGACTGGTTGTTTTGCATTATCGGACCCCGTTCCCCTAAATGAAGCTTCCCATAGCGGCATTTTATGATTTATGACTTGCAGGGACTGGTGGTCCGGGATTCGGAGGTGTTTAGAGTGCAATAGGAACAATTGGTTCCTTAAGGTTGGCCTTTAAGGCCAAGTTTGACTTCGGTCAATATTTTTAGTAAACGACCTCAGAATTGAGTTTCGTCGGTTTCGGTAGCTTCGTGTGATAATTTCACACCTGGGCGTATGTTCGAAATGGGTTCTTGATGACCGGGGGGCATTTCGGCGCCAAATTGAAATAAGAAGTTCTTTAAGTTCATATTTTTGTTTGGGATGTGTTTTTGTGTTATCGAGATCCGAATGGGATTTCGAGATCAGGAATATTTCCATTATATTAATTATGACCTGCCTGCAAAATTTAGTGTCATTCCGAGTTGTATAGGTTGGTTCGACGCGTTGTGAGTGAAGAATAGAAAACTTAAAATTCCTAAGTTTGGTCTCTTTCCCACGCCATAACTTATGATCGAAATCTTTCATATCACGTAACTGTTGCAACCTTCTATCATGCAGCCTCTACGATACTGACTTTGTAAGTGTGCCTATGCGACTCTTCCCTCCCTTTTTCCTCCAGCTTTTATCCAATCTCTGGGGCTCTCTTTGCAAACTTATACAGAGCTCGATAAGATGTCCCTCTGGGCATATATAGGTATATTAAAGTTCTTCGCTCGATACTTTTTTGAACCTATGAATATTGTAATACCTTATTTCATATAACTGTTTATCAATTCGTATGACTTTACCGCATCTAGCTAGATCATACTATACCATAATATTTATAATTAATATGGTCTGCAACCAACTCCAGGTTACCCTCGTTGCTTATCCTATATGTATAAATAAATGTCCTTTAATGCTTCTTTAGTATTGTTCCTCTTAAGAATAACAGACTAATCTCAACTCATACTTTGTGACTTTTGCCCACCCTTTGTCGATTCGCCTTAATATAGAAGTATCATCTATCACTGATAACTCTATCTCTTATGTAACACTGTCGCTAGGGCTCACGTTTCATCATAGAAAATTTGAAGTGATTGTCTGGATCCACCTGGGGTGATCAATACCATACTACCATAATCGTATTTCATAGTTTAGATACGTGGGTATTTTAATATATACAATTCATGAAATCATTAGTTAATTGAAGGCTCAAACGCCATCCTTTCTCTATCACAAATACACCTTCATTCAACTACCAGGGTAGCATTTCATCTCTTCTAAATGCCATTAGTCTTAAACTCATTTGAGTTCATTTAGGATGTACTTAGCTTTGTATAACTTAGAGAAACCATCAGCTCTTCTTGTTTTTGTGGGCTTAATCCTAAGGACATACCCATTCTTGTCACCTTCTCACTTCCCCTTTATTATTGTTACTCCTGTCTTTCTAAAACCTTTTCGCTTTACCATACTTTAGTTTGCGTCCTGCACATATCTATTTATATTACTCGCATCCTTCTTTCAACTTGCTTGCATCATAGATTTCCTTGTGTTAGTTTGGAACGTCATCCGAGACATCACACCATCTCTAACTCTTCTTTACTTTCATAATTGGACCTCTAAGTACCTAGAAATCATAGGTTGGAAGATATACCACTGAAGATGCCGCTATCATTCCTGGATGTTGAATCCCCGTACTTCTCGCTTTCTATCTGCATTATGGACTATTTACAACCTTCAACATTTGAGTATTTCGTACATTTTTCACCTTTACCTTACTACTTTAAAATCTTGCATCGTATCTTCTATTTCATTCATGACCTTTCTTCCACAAAGGTATAATTCACGTCCTTAACTTAAAGCTTTATTATAATACTTGCACCTCTGGAGCATACACAATCTGGTGGGAGATTCATGCTCACTCCTTATGAGGCTGGTACCCTTCTAACGGGATTTAGTGTAGAGCCGTTATAGAATATGGCTACTGTAATATCTCCCTTGCACCTATGATATTAAGAGTAATTTTGCAATATTCTCAATCACGATTTTTATAATTTCTGGGCCCAATAACCGAATTCCTGATTTACTTCATTAATGTAACTCTTTAGTTTCCTCCTTCTTCTGATCGGCCTTTGTGTCGGCTTAAATTATCGCCTGCTCTGGGGTTCATGGTATTAGTTATTCTGTTTAGCTGTTTATGGGCGCTGAGGAACATTAATGATACAATCCTTTAACAATTTAATCCTTCGTTTCTGACCTAGGCTAAATTCTTTCTTTTAACGTATACAAGAATATTCTACGGTTATATATGCTGCATGTATAAAACTTCAAACCCTTAAGGGCGTTCATAACGTAACAAACTCTAGATCATTGATCGAATAATTTATTTCGTTCCATCTTAGCTATTACTTTACCCGGTTTTTCTACTGCCCGTGTTGCGTCCATACTTAGCTTATCTTAGTGCCCACACATGCCAGAGTTTTTGTGCAATTTATATGATCTAGAATATTACTTCTAATTTTCTTCCCATTCATTAGCCACGGTAGGTGCCACTTTCCTTTGGAGTGCTTCCATTGTTGTCGCGTGACTGTTATTACACGACCATTTGCTCTTTAGGTCGTTATGCTTAGGTTGAATCCTTCTTGCTTATTTCCTTAGCTAATATTTCGTTGTAGTACTTAGGGAGAACCCTTGACTCTCGTAAGGTTGTGAGCTTATTACGGACCTTTTGATGTCTTTCCTTGCCAATAATCATCTGTAATTGCCTACCTCTGTGCCCTTGTGCTTGTAGGGTTTGTTCTGAACTGATATTTGACTGCCTTCCTAGTGGTACTTTCTTTTATCCCCGTAACACTCATACTGTACGTTTAACTACCCCGGCTCCTATTTGAATATATCTCAAGTATTATAATGACATTACTGTGAGGCTGAATTCTCCATGTGCGGGTTTACTACATTTATCTTGCATGATCCGTCTGTAACTTCGTGTCTAGTCATGACTAGGCTCTTCCAAAATCAACTACTAACTACTCGTCCACCCATTCTCATATCCATATTCCGCGTACTCGCTGTTGGGTTATTTCCTTTGTCTAACTTACCTATTGCACTGGCTCATTATTTATCAATAACCTTCCGGGAAGGAACGTTATAGAACTGCTATGATACTACTTTTGTCACGATCCAAGCCTATGGGCCGCAACAGGCACCCGATACCTTACTAAATCGAGTACCAACATAACATATCTTTTCATGTCATACTTATCAAAGATAACTTAGTCGGAAGGCTGCCGTGAGATAAGTAGCATACAACATGTGATACCATTTTATACATAAGACATACGGGCCTATAAGACCAAAATAACCACTCGTATACTGAACATAGACCGACAAGGCTTTACAATCTTTTACGTACATTACATATGTCTAGAAGCCTCTAAGAATACAATTTTCATAAAAGTCAGAACAGAGCCCCGCCGTACCACACAATACGGGTCTAAATCATACTGACCAGCAAGCAACTCCGGAGCAAAGGGAGCACACCAACATCTTCCGTTGAGCTGATAGCATACTTGGAGGACTCTCAAAGCGTCTATCGGCACCTGCGGGCATGAAATGCAGCATCCTCAGATAAAAGGGACGTCAGCACGAATAATGTACCGAGTATGTAAATCACATAAATAAGTACATAAGAGACATGGAAGAAATATAGAGTAAGTGATTCATCATGTAAGTCTGGATAACTCTATAAATCATGAAATACTTATCGTGTCATGCATATTCATATGAATGTCATGTCGTGCATAGGTAGATGTTTCATAACATCATCAGGCCTCTAAGGGCATCCTATCATATCATCTCAGCTACTATGGGCAAAATCATCAACGCATACCAGTTGATCAGGTGGTGGTGCGTATATAACGCCATAACCTTTCCCATATCCCATATATGTTCATACATACATACATACATACATACATACATACACACACATATATATATATATATGTATATATATATATATATACACATATGTGTGTGTATATATAACACCATCTAGTTATGGGTCAATGTGCATGTACAAATGCATGAAATGCATATGAAATACGTTAATAAAATCTCTTGGTATGACCATTATGCCTCTGATTAATATCACGAAATTTAATTTACCAACTTACGTATTTTTGAGACCCATGAACAGATTATAGAAAAATAAGATTTATGGGAGAATAAGAATAAACACATCTCTAGCATTTCTACAAATAAATTAAATTATGGAAGTTGTGCATTGCTCGTTTCGTTCGTGTCGTATAGATCATGCCAAAAATAAAGAAGGGATGGCCTTAACATACATGCGCCGATTCTCTTGACAATCCCTCAACTATACGTCAATTTCAACAAAACACGTAACAACGAGATCGGAGTAAGGAAATATCCATATGATATTCTTGCGAAGGATTGCTCTGTACTCCATTAGAATCCTAAAATCAAGTTGCTGTTACGTTGAATAATTTCGTATAATACCTCACGTTTTTGAATTGTTGAAGATCCATGAAAGTTCACATACTGGATCTCTTGAAAGCGCACTTTCTTAAGACTTAAATGACTCTTTTTCATTAGATGGATATGTGACCCATTTGTTTAAGACCTTTGATTAAATGAATATGACGACTTATGCTCTTAAGACTTACAATATCATACCTTTCTAATCTTGCCACATACATAACAACTTTAAGAGTAACAATCTTTTGATCCTTTTGCTGCCACGTTACAATATTTAAACTTATCCAAATTTTCACCCCTTCTCCTTAATCAATTTATTAATCCCCAATTAATTCAATAATTAACCAATTAAACACATAATTAAGAATTTTCTCAAATTACTTATAATACTACTCACTGTTAATACACCTTATAAAACTTACTATCATGGCAATGTGGTACCTTGCATGGTAGTAATCCATAAATATCGGGTATTTTAGCTCGCGCCGTATTTTATCCCGAAATGTAAAATTTCAACGGAATTCAAAATTTTCTTACCCATTCACCTTAACGAATTTAGTCATCACTTGTTTTAAATAACATAATTTTTATAATATCCAAATAATCTTTTTCTTATACTGATATAAATTACCTTATGACAGGTTCTCACACCATGACTTGTGATCGAATTCTTTCCAATCTCGTAACTGTTGCTACCTTCTATCATGCAGCCTCTACGATACTGACCTTGTAAGTGTGCCTATACGACTCTTCTCTCCTTTTTTCCTCAAGCTTTTAGTCAACCTCTAGGCCTCGTTTTGCAAACATATACAGAGCTTGATAAGACGTCCCTCTAGGCATATATAGGTATACTGAAGTTCTTCGCTCGATACTTTGTTGAACCTATGAATATTGTAATACCTTATTTCATATAATCATTTATCAATTAGTTTGACTTTACTGCATCTAGGTAGATCATACTATACCATAATATTTATCGTTGATGTGGTCTGCATCCAACTCCAGGTTACCCTTGTTGCTTATCCTATATGTATAAATCTATGTCCTTTAATGCTTCTTCATTACTGTTCATCTTAAGAATGATTGCCTAATCTCACCTCATACTTTGTGACTTTTACCCACCCTTTGTCGATTCGCCTTAATGTAGATGTATCATCTATCACTGATAACTTGATCTCTTATGTAACACTGCCGCTAGGGCTCACGTTTCATAGTGGAACATTTGAAGTGATTGTCTTGATCTACCTGGGGCGATAAAATACCATACTTCCATATTTATATTTCATAGTTTACTTATATGGGTATTATAATCCTATACAATTCATTAAATTATTACTTAATCGAAGGCCCAAACATCATCCTTTCTCTATCACAAATACACCTTCATTCTACTATTAGGGTAGCATTCCATCTCATCTAAATGCCATTAGTCTTAGACTTATTTGAGTTCATTTAGGCTTTACTTAACTTTGTATAACTTAGACAAACCATTAGCTCTTCTTGTTTTCGTGGGCTTAATCTTGAGGACTTATCCATTCTCGTCACCATCTCACTTTCCCTTTCTTATCCTTACTCCCGTCTTTCTTAAACCTTGTCACTTTACCATACTTTAGCTTGCGACCTACACATATCTATTTATATTACTCGTATCCTTCTTTCAACTTGCTTGCATCATAGATTTCCTTGTGCTATTCTGGAACATTATCCGAGACATCACACTATCTCTAACTCTTCTTTACTCTCTTAACTAGACCTCTCAGTATCTAGAAATCATAGGCTGGAAGATATACCACTGAAGACGCTGCTATCATTCCTGGATGCTGAATCCCTGCACTTCTAGCCTTCTATGTGCACTATGGATTATTCACAACTTTCTACATTTGAGTACTTCGTACGTTGTTCACCTTTTCCTTACTACTTTAAAATCTTGCATCATATCTTCTATTTCTTTCATGACCTTTCTTCCACAAAGGTATAATTCAAGTCCTTAACTTCAAGCTCTATTATAATACTTGCACCTCTAGAGCATACACAATCCAGTGGGAGCTTCATACTGACTCCTTATGAGACTGGTACTTCGTTGATGTAACTCTTTAGTTCCTCCTTCTTCTGATCGGCCTTTTTGTCGCCTTAAATTATCGCCCGCTCTTGGGTTCATGGTATTAGTTATTCTGTTTAGCTATTTATGGGCACTGAGGAATATGCATGATACAATCCTTTAACAATTTAATCTTTCATTTATGACCCGGGCTTAATTCTTTCTTTTAACGTATACAAGAATCTTCTACGGCTGTATATGTTGCATGTGTAAAACGTCAAACCCTTAAAGGCTTCATAACTATCCAACTCTGGATCATTGATCGAATAATTTCTTTCATTTCATCCTAACTATTACTTTTTCTAGTCTTTCTGCTCCTCGTGTTGCATCCATACTTAGCTTATCTTAGTGCCCACACATGCTAGAGTTTTTGTGCAAGTCATATGATCTCGAATATTACTTCTAAGTTTACTTCACGTTCCTTAGCCACGGTAGGTGCCACTTTCCTTTGGAGTGCTTCCAATGTTGTTGCGAGACTGTTGTTACACGACCATTTCCTCTTTAGGTCGTTGTGCTTAGGTTGAAGCCTTCTTCCTTATTTCCTCAGCTAGTCTTTCGTTGTAGTACTTAGGAAGAACCCTTGATTCTCGTAAAGCTGTGACCTTATTACAGACCATTTGATGTCCTTCCTTTCCTATAATCATCTGTAGTTGCCTACCTCTATGCCTTTGTGCTTGTAAGGTTTCTCTTCAACTGATATTTTTACACTACCTTCCCAGTGGTACTTTCTTTTATCCCCGTAACACTCATACGATACATTTAACTACATCGACTCCTATTTGAATGTATCTCAAGTATTATAATGACATTACTGTGAGGCAGAATTCTCCATGTTGGGGTTTACTACATTTATCTTGCCTGATCTGCTGATCCGTCTGTAACTTCTTGTCTAGTCATGTGTAGGCAATTCTTGAATAAACTACTAACTACTCATCGACCCATTCTCATATCCATATTCCGCGTAATTGCTCTTGGTTTATTTCCTTTGTCTAACTTACCTCTTGCACTGTATCTTTATTTATCATTCACCTTCCGGGAGGGAACGTTATAGAACTTCTCTGATACCACTTTTGTCACAACCCAAACCTATGGGCCGCAACGGGCACCTGATACCTTATTAAACCGAGTACCAATATCACGTATCTTTTCATGTCATACTTATCATAGATAACTGAGCATGAAGGCTACCGTGAGATATGTAGAATACAACATGTGATACCAATTTATACATAAGACATACGAGCCTAGAAGAGCAAAATAGCCACTCGTATACTGAATATAGGCCGACAAGGCTATACAATCTTTTACGTACATGACATATGTCTACAAGCCTCTAAGAATACATAGTTTTTATAAAGGTCGGGACACAACCCTGCCGTACCAAACAATACGCGTCTAGATCATACTTACCAACAAGCAACTCTGGAGCAAAGGGAGCACACCAACAACTTCCGCTGAGCTAATAGCCTAGTTGGAGGACTCTCAACGTTTCTATCCGCACGTGCGGGCATGAAATACAGCATCCCCAGACAAAAGGGACGTTAGTACGAATTATTCACCGAGTATGTAAAGCACATAAATAAGTACATAACAGACATGGATGAAATATAGAGTAAGTGATTCATCCTGTAAGTCTGGATAACTCTGTAAATTATGAAATAGTCATAGGGTCATGCATATGCATATGAATTTCATGTCGTACATAGGTAAATGTTTCATAACATCATCAGGCCTCTGAGGGCATCCCATCATATCATTTTGCCAACTGTGGGAAAAATCATCAACGTATACTAGCTGATCAGGTGGTGGTGCGTATATAACGCCATAATCTTTCCCATATCCCATATACACACATATATATATATATATACACACACACATACACACACACACATATATATATATATATATGTGTGTGTGTGTATGTGTGTGTATGTGTGTGTATGTGTATATAATGCCATCTGGTCATGGGTCAATGTGCACGTACAAATGCATGAAATGCATATGAAATACGTTAATAAAATCTCTTGGTATGTCATAACACCATTATGCCTCTGACTAATATCATGAAATAAACTTTACCAACTTACGTATTTTTGATACCAATAAACAGATGATAGAATAATAAGAATTATGGGAGAATAAGAATAAACACATCTCTAGCATTGATACTATCACGACCCTAAATCCTAACCGGCCGTGATGGCGCCTATTGTGGAACTAGGCTAGCCGACTACCGCGTGTTTACATTTTCTTTTGAAGATCTCATTTAAGTTTCAAGCATTTCATAACAATATACAGAAATTTACTTAATATAATAGGAAACATTATATATATATATATATATATATATTTATATATATATATATTTATATATATATATATACACACACAGTACTGCCATCCCCAAAATCTGAAGACAACATGTCATGAGCATCTAGTGGAATAAGCCAAAATAAAGTATTATTATACAAAAATTCCTAAACAAATCTAAGTACAACAGGAAAGGAAAACAGAGATGCTGCGAACGCTGAACAACTACCTCTATATCCCCACAATCCGGCTCTGCTGCAAAGTATATATAAGCTAATGCTCGATATCTACTCCTGAATCTGCACACAAAGGTGCAGGAAGTAATGTGAGTATGCCAACTCAGTAGTAATGGAAATAAACAATTCAAAGTAGTAAGGAATCACATAAAAATCAACGTCACAATATACACAGCCTTACTTTCCAATAGTATACATAGATATACGAAATCATCATGCCTTAGAAATCATCTTCATAAATGTCCTTAAAACAATGCACATTTTTAACAACTTTAAAATAATGATTTGGTACGCAAATGAATGTAGTAAAATCATAAGTATCCCCTTGGGGCGAAAACATGTTTCATAATCAGCCCCTCGGGCATGCCTAACAATCCCTCAGCACCTCACAGCCACTCATGCCTCCCAATCACTCAATCACTCGCACTCGGTGCGCTCACTAGAGGTGTGTATAGACTCCGGAAGGGCTCTTTCAGCCCAAGCACTAATATCACTCAACACCTTACCATCACTCTTGGCCCTCGGCCACACTCGGTGGAACCACTCGAAAAGCCCCTCGGTCGAAGTAGTAGAACGGGGTACTCAACCCGAAAATATCATTTTAATGCTCATGTAGTGTAAATCAGGCTGAGTTTCAAATAAAACAGTATGCATAATGATGCTGAGTAAAACCATTAACAGGTAGTGAGGAAAACAGCAGTAAAACGCCCTCAAATGGTCTAAACAGATCGGCACGAGGCCCCAAACATGGCTTATAGCCCAAATATTTCACAATCTTTAGAACATAATTTATCACAAGTTTTTGAGTAAATATACAACTCATTAGTTGCCGCGGAGAGGACCTAGTCCAATCCAAAAATCATTACGCGCCACATATTTGTCATCCGACATGTGCGCCATTTCAAATTCAGTGAGAAATAATGTTGTCTGGGGTTCCATACCCTCAAGACAAAATTTAAGACCATTACTTACCTCTACCGGGCCGTGACACTAGTCCGCTACGCCTTTGCCACTCAAATTGGCTCCCGATTGCTCTGAATCTAACCAAAAACCAGTTATCATCATCAATATATACTCATGGAACACAACCCAATCGAAAATCATCAAATTAAACAAAAATCTCAAATGTCGGCAAAACCCGAGCCCCGGGCCCACGTCTTAGAATCCAAAATGTTTTACATCATTAGAAACCTCGTCCTTTCACGATTCTATACATACCAAGAACACCAAAATCGGACCACAATTGCCATTCCAAAACCTCAAAAGAAATCCCAATTCCTTCCTCCCATTTTTCTAACTTTTCTTACCCAAATCCTTAAATTTTCAAGCCTAATCTTAATAAAATAGCATAGAAACGGGATTAACAAATCAAAGAACTCATCTTTGCTGAAGAACCTTGAAATCCACTCTCAAAACCACCTTCAATGGACTCTTCCCGCATGCAATTCGATGAAAACTTAATAAATTTTGGGGAGGGGGTCCTTTTATACTTTTCTGCACAGTCATTTCCGCACTTGCGGAATATTGGCCGCACTTGCAGACCAACACCTACGGTCCCTGGGTGCCCACCTGCGATAACCAACTTAATGGCCAAAATCTCGCAGCTGCGACCATACTTTCGCACCTGTGACATCGTTGGTGCGACAAAAAACCTCGCACCTGCTTGCCTACGGCCTCCCCTTCCGCACCTGCTTGCCTACGGCCTCCCCTTCCGCTCCTGCGTGATCGCACTTGTGACTCCCCTTCCGCAGGTGCGAAAATACCAGCAAACCAGCACATCAGATTTCCAAAAATTACTCCAACTCCCTGTCAACCATCCAAAATCAATCTCGAGTCCCTCGGGGCCCCAACCAAAAATACCAACATATCCCATAACATCACTCAAACTTAGTCGAGCCTTCGGAACACCAAAAACAACACGAAAACACAAAATTTACATCAATTTCAAGCCTAAGATTTTTGAAACTTCTAAATTCTGCCAACTATGCCGAAACCAAACAAAACACGTCCGATTGACCTGAAATTTTGTAGACATATCCAAAATGACATTACAAAACTGTTCCAACTTCCGAAATTCCATTTAGACCTCGATAGCCTATTTTCCACTGCCGACCGGCAATTTCCAAAAACTAACTTTCGCCAATTCAAGCCTAATTCTACACCGGACATCACAAAAATATTCCGAACACACTCCTAAGTCCCAAATCACCTAACGAAGCTATTCGAGCCATAAAATCCGCATTCCGAACCAATACGTCAACTCTCAATTGACTTTCTCAACTATTAGGTTACCTTGAGAGACTAATTATCTCAATGCTGACCATAACCACTCTGAACCTGAACCAACCAACCCAACACACATAAATGAAGCTGAACCAAATAATATGAAGCAGGAACGGGTGAATCGGGGCTAAACTCTCGGAACGACCGGCCGAGTCGTTACATCCTCCCCACTTAAACATACGTTCGTCCTCGAACGTGCCAAGAGTTGTTCTCCAACACTATCAAACTGTTACACGTCTTACCATGCACATACCCGGGGGTGATCCCACGTCACCCTATCCAATATAGGTGCAACAACACAATACCTCTGAAATTTCGAAATCCAAATCCTGGCCCATAAACCTTAGAACCAAATTCCTACTTCTGAAATGATACATAAGATCAAAATTTCCATAACTATAAACTGAACAACCCTGAACATGCTGAATCAATACATTTACGTACTGCAGATGAAATCACATAATACACTGCGTGTCTCCAACACTCATAGCAGTAACTCTTTAACCACAATAACTGCTCAGAACAATCCAATACTGGTTCATACCTCTTATCAGGAAATGCCTCGCTCTAACACTTCCATATATTGCCAATGATGAAAGAAGTACGTAGAACTAACAACCATTCGTCCGATCAACCAGACATGAAACTCCCCCTTCCCAATCAGGAATTATAGCAGATTTCTAAACCGACTCCCGATATAAGCCTTCCAACTATGCTATGGATAATTGCAAAAATATTCATTCTAGGTCCAATGACCTCCTCTCATCCATCACAACCACCCTCAAGACATGACACCTCGATACAATTCAAAATCAA
Organism: Nicotiana paniculata; assembly: GCA_005239505.1. Lineage (NCBI taxonomy): Eukaryota > Viridiplantae > Streptophyta > Magnoliopsida > Solanales > Solanaceae > Nicotiana > Nicotiana paniculata. The sequence goes on from ML353208.1 coordinate 95,677, forward strand.
AACCTGTGCAACTCGTGCACTTATCAACAACTCCCTAATGAAATCAAATTATATAAAAGATCCACAAGAGAGGACTATCCTGCCATTAACAGTTACCATACCATGTCATACTAACAGCGTGGCACACACCGTAAAAATAAAAAAAACACATGAATCCGACACCAAACGTCATGCCACTACATAACTCCGCTACACTGTGCGATCTCATCCAACCGGTGATCCACTTGGAATATTTCAAGACACCTTGCCCAAGAATCAATAACCATTCGAAATTCGACATCAAGTACTCAAAGAGCATTGCTATAACCACAGGGGAAATCCTGACGATACCATGCTAAATAGAAGGTATATAACCAACACGCCTCAGTCCCGCAACACCCAATTACTTACCTTACTCAAATCTAGCGATAAAGCCCAATTAGAAACGCACCATATGTGCATATAACCAAAAATAACCACTCCTTGTAACACCGAAGGGTAACTCATATCACTTCAGAACATGAACAAATCAATCAAAATTGAATCGTACCTCTCTCAATAATAGGAACTACGAGCCAACAATTCCGACCCGGTGCAGAACACGCACCCGTATTAGCCTATCAGTGACCCTAAATTAACTTTGATCACCCACAACAGATAGACAACTTACCGAAATGTTCGTAATGACAGAATCATGGTACATACTAACATTCGACTAGCTTAGCTCGCCTTTTCACAGTTTACTTCCACAAATTATCCTGTTTATGAGAACTCCCAGTATCGCAATCCATGAAACGTACGGATTACTATATCTGATCATAACTCCACCACTCGAATACATAACACATCCCAAATACTCATTCATTCCACGGGGAATACCCCTATAATTCTTCCATTCACCAAGCAACCTTGAATATCAACAGTCGATCCAACAATAGGGCGCCGTGATACCAATGAAGTACCCTCAATTCAGACACATTGCTCTTTCTGAAATATATACCATCATCAAGTCGCACCCATTAGTGATATCATCTACCTAGTCATCTGAAGCTGCCCATGCTGCTTAAGAATTTCATGATCTTCCTTCCAGAACTGAACCGTGACTTCACATATGCAAATCTCAACTCCACCCCACATACCGCACACGCCATGCCAACCTAGGAAAAATACGGGAACTCCAGGGTCCGTTCTAAGCCACAAGCAACTACGTACCCTAAGTAAATAACAATTTCCATTTGATATTATTTAGAAACAACTCACTACACGCCACAAGAAATATGCACCCTTAACCACGGTAGAAATCACCAGGAACTATCTGAAATCCCATTTGCACAACACCAAACCATCAGTAATGAACTCTTCTAACTCAACCCAACTACGCAGACCACCAAAAATCCAAGATCATTGCTAAGAAACACCCAAAAAACTCGTCACCTTATGAACACCCAAAGAACTAATCGTATCCCTTACCATGTCGATCCGACCTACTACCAAGTCGCCTTATTTAGCCAGGTTTCTTCTAACTTACCTTCAAATTGGTGCTTCTTCCTGACGTAATACCACAAATTTGCTACCCAGACTCACCACACGCGACCCAAGCATAAAACCATACCGTCTAAGGCTCGTAAGCGACTGAATACTCCCTCAATATCCCCAATTGCACCATATTAGAAAAACTTACCCTGAAGAAACTCCTGCAAATCTAAAGCCATTACCTTAACCTTCCTGATACCGATATGTAGAATACCACAAGTCTTGACATCCTCGAACGTAAATCTCAATCATACTGACCAAATAGACATAATTGACCTGACCCGTTTGCACACAACATACTAGGAAATTAACCCACTCACTTGAAATCACAAGTTAATTCATACACTGCACACACTATACCTTTTACAATTTCCACTAAATCATTCAATAGAACCCAATTACCCAAAAAAGGCACACTACAACCTATATCGAAGAAATTTCCATTACTCATGACATTCCCAGACCCCATACATGTAGGTCATAAATGATTTACCACTATACCTCCAACTGAAACCAATACCACACATAATCATGTAATCAACTTATCAATAACGAACTCCCCCACTTGGCTCAAAGCCAAGGATCAAGTCAACAAGACTATGCCCACACATTATCACTACCACCATGCTGTGGTGGGATTCAACTAAATCCCTCATAAGCTTATATGACCGAAACCATCTAACACTCAAGTCAATTTCCAATTTCACATCAACAATCGCAATAGCCACGCCAACTTCCACAAGCAATCTGAACTCTAATTACAACATATATCTTTTATTGGTTAAAGAGAACTTATTACAGAACTACATAGGGACCACACACCCTAGGACAACTCGCAGGAGATACCTCTGCCCTCTTAGCCTCAACTACTATCTCTTCATACAATTTTGAAGACCAAAACTAACAAACAATCAGTACACCTTCCTTTATCTGAACACAACAATGCCTACCCTCGAGGCATCACAATACGTGGAAAAAACCTAAAGTTGATGGCAGAACTAACACTGGAGCGGCGGTCACAGAAATCTCGAGCTTCTGGAGGCTCTACCCCCACATGACTGACCATATGGATACCCTCACTGGACACCATGTGTCCCAAGAATGCTACTGAACTGAGCCAAACTTCATACTCGGAGAATTGGCATAGAGCCTTTTCTCCCTGAATCCTTATAATGCCATCCTCAGATACTAAGTATGCTACTCCTGGCTAGGGGAATATGCCAGGACGCCATCAATGAATAAAATAACAAGTAGTGTTAATATGGCTGGAATACACCGTCAATCAATTACATGAACGTTACTAGGGCAAACGAACAACTCAGAAGACATTGCCAGGAACTCATAGCCCAACAGAGAAATCCGCTTCACTCCACAACTACACAACATGATAAGTCTTCCAACATACTCACAACTCAGACCATATACTGAATCGAGACAGAAATCAAACACTCAATAAATCTTACCACATTTCCAGCCAATCCTTTTGACACATTTCACAGCCTACACATCTAACCATCAATTCACACCAACCGCATAGGCCTCTAGTCACCAATTCTCATCAATAAGAACACGAACGAACATACAAGTCCCCAATTACATGTTCCCACACAATGAAAATCTCAGCAATCAAGCCACAGAACAAATTCAGGCTCAAGTTCTCCAGACTGGCCCATTACCAACATGCCAAAATCTCATCTCAGCCGTGGAAGCCACAAGCCGTCGATGCACAGCTAATACCAGGCGCTCTTCGGCACGCTCGAATACATGGAAATAATTCAAGAGTTACGCTCTTGGTTGAATACAATGGATACGCACGACAAGATTTTTTTTTTAAATGTGCAATTTTCCTAAGGTTTCTGTAGCCTCTCAAAGATAAGTACAGACATCTACGTACGGATCCGCAAGACTCTACTAAACCTGCTCATGACCGTTGAGTCCTATGTAACCTAGGGTTCTGTTACCAAATTGTCACGACCCCAAATCCTAACCGGCCGTGATGGCGCCTATCGTGGAACTAGGCTAGCCGACTACCACGTGTTCACATTTTCTTTTGAAGATCTCAGTTAAGTTTGAAGAATTTCATAACAATATACAGAAATTTACTTAATATAACATGCCAAATTTTAGGGTTTTGGGCTCCATCCCCAAAACCTGGAGCCAACATGTCATGAGAATCTAGTGGAATAATCCAAAATAAAGTATTATGATATAAAAATTCCGAATCAAAGCTAAGTACAATAGGAAGGGAAAACAGAGATGCTGCGAATGCTGAACAACTACCTCTATATCCCTACGATCTGTCTCCGCTGCGAAATATATATAAGCTAATGCTCGATATCTGCTCCTTAATCTGCACACAGAGGTGCAGGGAGTAATGTGAGTACGCCAACTCAGTAGTAATGGAAATAAATAAAGTCTAAGTAGCAAGGAATCACATAAGAATCAATGTTACAATTTACACAGCCTTACTTTCCTATAGTATACATAGATATACGAAATTATCATGCCTTAGAAATCATCTTCATAAAAGTCCTTAAAACAATGCACATTTTTAACAATTTTAAAACAAGGATTTCGTATGCAAATGAATTTAGTAAAATCATAAGTAGCCCCTCGGGGAAAAATCATGTTTCATAATCAGCCCCTCGGGCATGCCTCACAATCCCTCAGCACCTCACAATCACTTAGCACCTCACAACCACTCATGCCTCCCATCACTCAATCACTCGTAATCGGTGCGCTAACTAGGGGTGTGTACAGACTCCAGAGGGGATCCTTCAGCCCAAGCGCTTATATCACTCAGCACCTCACCATCCCTCTTGGCCCTCGGCCACACTTGGTGGAACCACTCAAAAAGCCCCTCGAGCGAAGTAGTAGAACGAGGTACTCGGACCGAAAACATCTTTGTAATGATAATGTAGTGTAAATCAGGCTGAGTTTCAAATAAAACAGTATGCATAATGATGCTGAGTAAAACCATCAACAGGTAGTGAGGAAAACATCAGTACAACACCCTCAAAGGGTCTAAACATATCGGCACGAGGCCCCAAACATGGCATATAGTCCAAATATTTCACAATCTTTAGAACATAATTTATCACAAGTTTTTGAGTAAATATGCAACTCATTAGTTGCCGCGGAGAGGACCTAGTCGAATGCAAAAATCAGTATGCGACACATATTCGTCATCCGACATGTGCGCCATTTCAAATTCAATGAGAAATAATGTAGTCCGGAGTTCCATACCCTCAAGACAAAATTTAAGACCATTACTTACCTCTGCCGGGCTGCGACACTAGTCCAATATGCCTTTGCCCCTCAAATTGGCTCCCGAGTGCTCTAAATCTAGCCAAAAACCAGTTAACATCAAATTCGGCCAAACCTGAGCACCGGGCTCACATCTCGGAATTCAAAATTTTACATCATTAGAACCCTCGTCCTCTCACGATTCTATACATACCAAGAACACCAAAATCGGACCACAATTCTAAAACCTCAAAAGAAATCCCAATTCCATCCTCCCATTTTACCAACTTTTCTTACCCAAAATCCTTAAATTTCCAAGTCTAATCTTAATAAAATAGCATAGAAACGGGATTAACAAATAAAAGAACTCACCTTTGCTGAAAAACCTTGAAATCTCCTCTCAAAACCACCTTTAATGGACTCCTCCCGCATGCAATTTGATGAAAACTTAATAAATTTCGCGGAGGGGGGGGGGGTCCTTTTATACTGTTNGGGGGGGGGGGGTCCTCTTATACTGTTTTGCACAGTCATTTCCGCATATGTGGAATATAGGCCGCACCCTTGGTCCCAGGGTGCGCACCTACGACAATCAACTTAACGGCCAAAGACTCACGCTTGTGACCATACTTCCACACCTGCGACATCGCAGGTGCGACAAAAATCCTCGCACCTGGGGACCACTCCTATACAGGAAAAATTCGCACCTGCGACCTCCCCTTATGCTCCTGCATGATCGCACCTGTGACTCCCCTTCGGCAGGTACGAAAACACCAGCGAACCAGCACAGCAGATTTCCAAAAATTACTTCAACTCCGCGTCAACCATCCGAAATCAATCCCGAGCCCCTCGGGGCCCCAACCAAACATACCAACATATCCCATAACATCATTCAAACTTAGTCGAGCCTTCGGAAGACCAAAAACATCACGAAAACACCAAATTTACATCAATTTCAAGCCTAAGAACTTTGAAACTTCTAAATTTTGCCAACTACGTCGAAACCAACCAAAACACCTCAGATTGACCTGAAATTTTGCAGACATATCCAAAATGACATTACGAAACTGTTCCAACTTCAAAAATTCCATTCAAACCTCGATAGCCTATTTTCCACTGCCGACCGAAAATCGCGAAAAACTAACTTTCGCCAATTCAAGCCTAATTCTACACCAGACATCAAAAAATTATTCCAAACACACTCCTAAGTGCCAAGTCACCTAAAGAAGCTATTCGAGCCATAAAATCCGCATTCCGTGGTCGTTTACCAATAAGTCAACTCTCAATTGACTTTCTCAACTATTAGGCTACCTTGAGAGACTAATTGCCTCAGTGCTCACCATGCCCACTCTGAACCTTAACCAACCAACCCAACAGACATAAATGAAGCGGAACCACATAATATGAAGTAGAAACGGGGGAATCAGGGCTAAACTCTTGGCGGGTCATTACATCCTCCCCCACTTAAAGATACGTTCATCCTCGAACGTGCCAATAGTCGTTCTCTAACACTATCAAGTTGTTACGCATCTTACCATTCACATACCCAGGGGTGATCCCACGTCACCCTATCCCATATAGGTCCAATAGCACAATACCATTGAAATTTCGAAATACAAATCCAGGCCCATAAACCTTGGAAGCAAATTCCCACTTTTGAAATGATACATAAAATCAAAATTTCGATAACTATAAACTGAACAACCATGAACATGTTGAATCAAGCCATATACGTACCCCAGATGAAATCACATAATACACTGCGTGTCTCCAACACTCATAACAATAACTCTTTAACCACAATAACTGCTCAGAACAACCCACTACTTGTACACCACCTCTTATCAAGAAATGCCTCGCTCTAACACCTCCATATACTGTCGATTATGAAAGAAGCACGTATAACTAACAACCATTCGTCCAATAAACCACACATGAAACTCCCCCTTCCCAATCAGGAATTATAGCAGATTTCTAAACCGACTCCCGATATAAGCCTTCCAACTAAGCTGTGGAAAATTGCAAAAATATTCATTCTAGGTCCAATGACCTCCTCTCATCCATCACAACCACCCTAAAGACATGACACCTCGATAGAATTCGAAGCCAAAACATGTGCAACTCGTGCACTTATCAAAAACTCCCCAATGAAATCAAATTATATAAAAGATCCACAAGAGAGGACTATCGTTCCATTAACAGTTACAATCACCATGTCATACTAACAGCCTGACACACACCGTAAAAATAACAAAAATACATGAATCTGATACCAAAGGTCATACCCCTACATAACTCTGCTACACTATGCGATCTCATCCAACTGGTGGTCCACTTGGAATATTTCAAGACACCTTGACAAAGAATCAATAACTATTTGAAATTCGACATCAAGTACTCAAAGAGAATTGCCATAACCACAGCGAAAAACCGGACGATACCTTGCTACCCAAAATATAAGGTATATAACCAACACGCCTCAGTCCCGCAACACGCCTTGTACTCTCTTATAATCGCAAATCCCGTTGCTATTACGTCATATAATTTTGTATAAAACCTCACATTTTTTAATTATTGAAGATCCATGAAAGTTTAGGTACTGGATCTCTTGAATGCTCACATTTTTAAGACTTGAATGACTCTTTTTCATTAGATGGATATGTTACCCATTTGTGTAAGACCTTTGATTAAATGAATATGATGACTCATGCTCTTGAGACTTTCAATATAATATCTTTCTATCTTTCCACATACATGACAACTTTGAGAGTCACAATCCTTTGATCCTTTTGCTTCCACGTTACAGTATTTGAACTTATCTGAATTTTAGCCCCTTCTCCTTAATCAATTTATTAATCCCCCATTAATTCAATAATTAATCAATTACCCATATAATTAAGAATTTTCTCAAATCACTTATAATACTACTCACTATTAATACACCTTATACAACTTACTATCACCGCAATGTGGTACCTGGCATGGTACTAGTCCATAAATACCGGATATTTTAGCTCGGGCTATATTTTATCCCAAAATCACAAATTTCAATGGAATTCATTTCCTTCGATTTTCTTACCCTCTCACCTTAGCGAATTTACTCATCACTTGTTTGAAATAACATAACCCTTATAATATCCAAATAATCTTTTCCTTGGACTGATATAAATTACCTTACGACAGATTCAACATACAATACAACACGGTGCAATATCATCGTAATTTAATGATGTGAAGCGTAACATCATCGTAATTTAATACTGCAAGGCGTAACATCATCGTAATATTGCGTGGCGTAACATCATTCCCCTCTTTGGATCATTTGTCCTCGAATGTTGACTGATGCTCTTATCATTTTCATAACTTATAGGTCTTGTGAATACCTTAATACTCTCCTTGCCATTTAAGCAGTTGTTCTGTGAATAAATCCAATGGCTAGGACATTCCCCCCTTTAGGTCTCTTTCCCACGCCATGACTTGTGATCGAATTCTTTCTAATCTCGTAACTGTTGCTACCTTCTATCATGCAGCCTCTACGATACTGACCTTCTAAGTGTGCCTATGCGACTCTTCTCTCCTTTTTTCCTCCAACTTTTAGCCAATCTCTAGGCCTCACTTTGCAAACATATACAGAGCTTGATAAGATGACCCTCAGGGCATATATCGGTATACTCAAGTTCTTCACTCGATACTTTGTTGAACCTATGAATATTGTAATAACTTATTTCATAAATCTATTTATCAATTCATATGACTTTACTGCATCTAGGTAGATCATACTATACCATATTATTTATCGTTGATGTGGTCTGCAACCAACTCCAGGTTACCCTTGTTGCTTATCCTATATGTATAAATCGGTGTCCTTTAATGCTTCTTCATTACTGTTCATCTTAAGAATGAGGGCCTAATATCACCTCATACTTTGTGAGTTTTGTCCACCCTTTTTCGATTCACCTTAATGTAAATGTATCATCTATCACTGATAACTTGATCTCTTATGTAACACTGTCGCTAGGGCTCACGCTTCATAGTGGAACATTTGAAGTGATTGTCTTGATCCACCTGGGGCAATACAATACCATACTTCCATAATCGTATTTCATAGTTTACTTACATGGGTATTTTAATCCTGTACAATTCATGAAATCATTACTTAATCGAAAGCCCAAACATCCTCCTTTCTCTATCACAATTACACCTTCATTCTACTACCAGGGTAGCATTCCATTTCTTCTAAATACCATTAGTCTTAGACTTATTTGAGTTCATTTAGGCTATACATAGCTTTTTATAACTTAGAGAAACCATCAGCTCTTCTTGTTTTCGTGGGCTTAATCCTGAGGACTTATCCATTCTCATCACTTTCTCACTTGCCCTTTCTTATCCTTACTACTATCTTTCTTAAACCTTGTCAATTTACCATAATTTAGCTTGCGACCTACACATATCTATTTATATTACTCGCATCCTTCTTTCAACTCGCTTGCATCATATATTTCCTTGTGTTATTCTGGAACACCATCCGAGACATCACACCATCTCTAACTCTTCTTTATTTTCTTTACTAGACCTCTCAGTACCTAGAAATCATAGGCTGGAAGATATACCACAGAAGACGCCGCTATCATTCTGGATGTTGAATCCCTGTGCTTTTAGCCTTCTATCTGCAGTATGGACTATTCACAACTTGTACATTTGAGTATTTCGTACGTTGTTCACCTTTACCTTAATACTTTAAAATCTTGCATCGTATCTTCTATTTATTTCATGACCTTTCATCCACAAACGTATAATCCACGTCCTTAACTTGAAGCTCTATCTTAATACTTGCACCTCTAGTACGTACACAATCGAGTGGGAGCTTCATACTGACTCCTTATGATGATGGTACCCTTCTAAGATGCTTTATCGCAGAGCCTTTATAGAATATGGCTACTGTAATATATCCCTTGCACTTCAGATAGTAATAGTAATTATGCAATATTCTCAATCACGACTTTTATAATTTCTGGGTCCAATAACTGATTCCTGATATACTTCGTTGATGTAACTCTTTAGTTTCCTCCTTCTTCTGACCGGCCTTTATGTCAGCTTAAATTATCTCCCGCTCTGGGGTTCATGGTATTGGGTATTCTATTTAACCGTTTATGGGCGTTGAGGAATATACATGATACAATCCTTTACCAATTTAATCCTTCATTTATGACCGGGGCTTAAATCTTTCTTTTAACGTATACAAGAATCTTCTACAGTAGTATATGCTGCTTGTAGAAAACATCAAACCCTTAAGGGCCATCATAACGTAACCAATTATGGATCATTGATCGAATAATTTCAATCATTCCATCTTAGCTATTACTTTTCCTGGTCTTTATGCTACCCGTGTTGCATCCATACTTAGCTTATCTTAGTGCCCACACATGCCAGAGTATTTTTGCAACACATATGATCTCGAATATTACTTCTAATTTTACTTCTTGTTCATTAGCCACGGTAGGTGCCACTTTTCTTTGCAGTGCTTCCAATGTTTTTGGGAGACTATTGTTACACGACCATTTCCTCTTTAGGTCGTTGTGCTTAGATTGAAGCCTTCTTCCTTATTTCCTCAGCTAGTCTTTCGTTGTAGTACTTAGGGATAACCCTTGACTCTCGTAAAGCTGTGAACTTATTACGGACCTTTTGATGTCCTTCCTTTCCTATAATCATCCATAGTTGCCTACCTCTATGCCCTTGTGCTTGTAGGGTTTCTCCTTAACTGTATTTTGACCACCTTCCCAGTGGTACTTTCTTTTATCCCCGTAACACTCATACGGTACGTTTAACTACCACGACTCCTACTTGAATATATCTCAAGTATTATATTGACATTACTGCGAGGGTGAATTCTACATGTTGGAGTTTACTACATTTATCTTGCATGATTCATTGATTCGTCTGTAACTTCTTGTCTAGTCATGACTAGGCTCTTCTTGAATCAACTACAAACTACTCGTCGACCCACTATCATATTCATATTCCGCGTAATCGCTCTTGGTTTATTTCCTTTGTCTAACTTACCTCTTGCACTGGCTCATTATTTATCTATAACCTTCCGGGAAGGAAAGTTATAGAACTGCTCTTATACCACTTTTGTCACGACCCAATCTTATGGGCCACAACGGGCACCCGGTGCCTTAATCATCCGAGTACCAACATAATATATCCTTTCATATCATACATGTCATAGATAACTGAGTCGGAAGGCTGCCATGAGATAATTAAAATACAACATGTGATACCAATTTATACATAAGATATACGGGCCTATAAGACCAAATTAACCACTCGTATACTGAACAGAGGCCGAGAAGGCCATGCAATATTTTACGTACATGACATCTGTCTACAAGCCTCTAAGAATACGTTATTTTTATAAAGTTCGGGACAGAGCCCTGATGTACCAAAAAATACGCGTGTAAATCATACTGACCAACAAGCAACTCCGGAGAAAATGGAGCACAACAACATCTTCCGTTGAGCTGATAGCCTAATTGGAGGACTCTCGACGTGTCTATCGGGACCTGTGGGCATGAAATGCAGCTTCCTCGGGAAAAAGGGACGTCAGTACGAATAATATATCGAGTATGTAAAACACACAAATAAGTACATAACATACATGGGAGAAATATAGAGTAAGTGATTCATCATGTAAGTCTGGATAACTCTGTAAATCATGAAATACTTATAATGTCATGCCTATGCATATGAATTTCATGTTGTGTATAGGTACATGTTTCATAAAATCATCAGGCCTCTGAGGGAATCCCACCATATCATCTCGGCTACTGTGGGAAAAATCATCAACGTATACTAGCTGATCAGGTGGTGGTGTGTATATAATGCCATAACCTTTCCCATATCCCATATACATGTATATATATATATATATATGTGTGTGTGTGTGTGTGTGTGTGTGTGTATGTATAACGCAATCTGGTCATAGGTCAATGTGCATGTGCAAATTCATGAAATGCATATGAAATACGTTAATAAAATCTCGTGGTATGTCATAAGACCATTATGCCTATGATTAATATCATGGAATAAACTTGACCAACTTACATATTTTTAAGACCCATGAACAGATGATCGAATAATAAGACTTATGGGAGAATAAGAATAAACATATCTCTAGCATTTCTACGAATAGAGTAATTTATGAAAGTTGTGCATTTGCTCGTTTCGTTCGTGTCGTATAGATCATGCCAAAAAATAAAGAAGGGATGGCCTTAACATACCTGAGCCAATTCTCTTGACAATCCCTCTAATATACGTCAATTTCAACAAAACACGTAACGACGAGATCGGAGTGGGAAAAAATCCATATGTTATTTTTGCGAAGGATTGATCTGTACTCTCTTAGAATCGCAAAATCCCGTTGCTATTACGTAGTATAACTTCGGATGAAATCTCACGTTTTTGAATTGTTGAAGATCCATTAAAGTTCACGTAATGGATCTCTTGAAAGCTCACATTCTTATGACTTAAATGACTCTTTTTCATTAGATGGATATGTGAAACATTTGTTTAAGACCTTTGATTAAATGAATATGATGACTCATGCTCTTAAGACTTGCAATATCATACCTTTCTGATCTTGCCACATACATGCCAATCTTAAGAGTCACAATCCTTTGATCCTTTTGCTGTCGCGTTACAATATTTAAACATATCCAAATTTTCACCTCTTCTCCTTAATAAATTTATTAATTCCTCATTAATTCAATAATAAACCAATTACCAACACAATTAAGAATTTTCTGAAATTACTTATAATACTACTCACTGTTAACACACCTTATACAACTTACTATCATGGCCATGTTGTACCCTGCATGGTACTAGTCCTTAAATACCATGTATTTTAGCTCGGGCCGTATTTTATCCCAAAATACCAAATTTCAACGGAATTCATTTCCTTTTATTTTCTTACCCTCTCACCTTAACTAATTTACTCACCACGTGTTTGAAATAATATAATCTTTATAATCTCCAAATAATCTTTTTGTTGGACTGTTGTCAATTACCTTATGACAAATTCAACGTACAATACTACACGGTGCTCGTAATTTAATACTAAAAAGTGTAACATCATCGTAATGTAATACTGCAAGGCGTAACATCATCGTAATATTGCGGGGCGTAACAACAGGGTCTAATGGAGCTAGAGGGGAAGGTGAGGAAAAAAGAAATAGACTGCCAGAATGTAGAGGGTAGCAAGGGTGGACACCTAGAAAGGGCTTATATGCTCCTGGACATGCGCGACCTGGGGAATCTGAACAACAGAGCCAACAGGGCCAAGCCTGGAGAAGGTCTCTCCGGGACCAAGTAGATTAGGATTATTTGCTTTTCTAGAATCATTTTAGAATTCGAATGTAATAAGGAAAATGCCATTAGTGCCTCACTTATTTATTGTAGTTTTAGGTTCATCTTATTTATTTCACTAACGAAATGAGGCAATTATCGGCATTAAAATTTTCCAATCCTACACAAAATGGAGATTTTGGGCGCCACAGGCAGGGCTGGGTGCCACCTGTGGCGCTGGCGGCAGAAACATTATGAGGGGCAGCGCCCTGGTGGGCGCTAGGCAGGGCACCGGTGACGAGAATTGTTTTTTAGTTTGCCTGGTACATGGTTATTTTGGCCTTAAAGCTACCCAACACGTATAAAAGTAAGTCTAAGCTTATTTTTGAGGGGTTGGACGCTACTTTGGAGGAAGCCTACACACGAAATTTCTAGGAAGCGAAGGATTCTCGATTTCCTTCATCTTTTTCTAATATTTACAATTAATTCAACAATTATGCAATTGTTTGATTTTAGCATGAGTGGCTAAACACCTATCGTTCTGGGGTTGTGATTTAGCCATGGATATTGTTATTCGACATTAGCTTAATCTTGATTATAATTCACTCAAAATATGGTTGTTTCTTCAATTATGTGTTTAATTGCTTAATTGTCTGGCCAGCAGTTAGGTTCTATATCTTATCTATGTTATGCTTGGGAAAGCCGTATACAGATTAGAGAAGAATTGAAGAGAGCGCGATATTAAGCCTTCAGGGGTGCGAATTTGTGGTTAGGATAGGAATATACCTAGTCAATGTGCTTAATTAAATATCGTAATCTTAGTGCATTCTAATAGATTAATTTCATAGGAATAAAGGCGTTAATCTATTGAGAATAGGCGAGTAGTGCTTCGGGAGAAGGCTATGAGCAAACTTCAGACGGTCGGAGTACTCCAGTACAAACTGATTTGGTCCTATGGCTGAAATTGAAGATACTCGAATTGCAAGGGGAGCATGAGTAGGTCCGCAACTTGGAAAACCTTTCCCTCACCCTAAACATCCTAGACATCAACCAACAAAATACTCAAAACCTAGTACCTCCTCAAAACACACCAAAACCAACGTCCTCAAAATCCTCCTGCACCCTAGTAATACGCAACACCTCCTCAAAATCCTAATCCTCTACCCATACCGACATTCCCTCAACGCCAGCATCTGCCGACTGAATATCCATAAACCGCTTACCATACTCCTCAGAATACCCCACATCCTATCCCCCATCCGTAAAATTCAACTAACGATCACCACTACACTCAAACCCCCGGCGCTCATCAAAACAATCCCATATACATGGAAACCCTACACCACTCCACTAAACCAACTTCATGCACACCAGAATCCGCCGAGAAGGACCTGCTCATTAAGAAAATGGCAGAAGAGCTCAAGAAGCTCACAGCCGAGTCCAGGGTGTTGAAGCAGGAAAAGGAATTGAGGGTTTGGATTATGAGAACTTATGCATTCAGTCAGACGTGAAACTGTCGGAGGGTTACAAACCTCCTAAGTTTGAGATGTTTAACGGAACGGGTGACCCAAAGGTACATTTGAGAACATACTGCAACAAGCTCATAGGGTGTCAAAACCCAAAATCCTAACTCAGGTCGTGATGGCTCCCAACACCAGGGTCAGGCAAGCCAACACCCAATTAACTAAGGATTTTCACATATTTGGTTAAACATTCTAACACGTGCCAAGTTTTAAAGCTTAAAACATTAATTGAAAGGATAATTAGCCAATTTAACAAAAAAAAGTCATAAGGAGGCGTGATCCAATATATATACATACCCATAAACCATAATATATACCACGTGTGTGCCATGAACTAGTGTCACAAGTCCTACAGGCATACTAACAGAATATACAAAAGATATAATATAACTGTCCCACTGTCTGGAAGAAATAGAGGGGAATAACAAAAAAAGCTCCATGGTGCTGCCGAGGATCGTCAGGAGAAGCAACTCACCATGAAGTTAGGACCAATCTATACTAAGAATCGAGCTCCAGTCTGATAATGAGACGCACCAGCCTCGGAACATGTACAATTAAGTACATAAGCGTAGCATGAATATAAAAATAGATATGTACCCAGTGAGTATCCAGTCTAATCTCGAAGAGGTAGTGACGAAAGGTCGACTTGACACTCACCAGGGTCCAGCAATATGGTTAATAAGATATGGTAACAGCAATAGGCATACAAGGATGATAAAATAGTAAACATTGAAGTAACTACAATGCAAATAAAACTGAAATTAAATAAACAATTAGTACTTCATTTCCCCCAAATATCTGTCATTTTAATATCCATGAAGTATTTAACAATTTAGCATGTGCATACGGGATAAAGACAACCGGCCTAAGCCATCATAATTATCATATATGTGCACTACCAATGGTCGAACGACGCGAACCATAATGTATCTTTTAATCCGTCGTGGCGTACAAACCGCTCCCATGAGAGTGGGGGAAATAACACTCCGTTTGCGGAATGTAAATTGTGAAGCGGTCACATGCACACACAATATTCTGCATAAATTACATTCCAGTGAAGAATTCCTTTAAATTATCAAATTCCTTGATCTCAAGGAACAAGGCTACATATAAGATGAATTCATGAAACATATAATTCATTTCGAGGAAAAACACAAGGCATGATGTGGGCCTAACTACCCGGACATAACAATAATAGCCTCTATGTACGGACTCTCGTTACTTTTTATGTACGTAGCCCCCACAAGCATTAACACATAGCATTTAGATCACCTATGGGGACAATTCCCTCATAGAAGGTTAGTAAGGAGACTCACCTCGTGTAGAGCCTTCTTCCCAGGTCAAGAACACGCCAGAAACTCCAAACTCGACACCCAAGGACTCGAAACTAGCCAAATGTTATATAAAAATATCAATTTATAATCAAAAGTATGGAATTCTCCTAATTAGTTAGTTATTTCACCTTACTTTAAAAAATCATAAAGTACACCCCCGGGCCCACATGCTCGGATTCCGAAATTTTTTGAAGGAATCAATTGCCCATAACTTAAGGATCATTAATATATAGTTTTTGTGTGATTTCATGGCAAATTCCTTAGTAATTCTCCTAATTTTTATAAAACCTACGTTTTTACTCTAACCCTTGAACTTCCACTAATTAATGAGTTAATCTACCTAAGAATCCAAGTATTAGACTAAGTTTAAGGTAGGAATTACTTACCTCCAATAACTAGGTCGTTTGCCCCTCTTGAATGCTCAAAATTACCCCAAGGAAGAAGAAGGTGAGGAAAAATGAATTAATCCCGTTATAAAAACACACTGCCCAGTTGTTTCCTCTATGCGAATGCAGCTTGGGCAGTGCGTTCGCGATGCCAAAGCGACCAGGCCCTCAGGGGCTTTTTGGTTTTTAGCATTTAGCTCTGAGGGGTCCAAAACTCACCCGAGCCCCCGGGACCCCGTCCAAAGTCACTGGAAGGTCTGCATTCATAATAGGACTCGCTCAAATTTTCGGAACGTGAAACACAACAACGAAACTAAAAATTCGACCCCAAACCAAATTGAATCAAACTTTGAACTTAGAGTTCTAGAATTCGCTTTCAATGCACCGAACTGACCTATACTACTTGGAATGACACCAAATTTTGCAAGCAAGTAATAAATGAAATAACAAAACTATTCACGGACTCAGAACTCCGTTCAGACCTAGATAACACAAAAACACGTCCCAAACCACAATATGAACTGAAGGAAACTCATTTTTCGATATTGGGCGCCGAAACGCTCCCGGGTCATCCAAAACCCATGCCGAACATGCGTCCAATTCCAAAATCATAATACAAAGCTACCAGAACCGTCGAAACTTGATTCCTAGGTCGTTTACTCAAAATGTTGACTGAAGTCAAACTTGGACTCAAAGGCCAACCTTAAGGAACCAAGTGTTCCTATAACATTCTAAACACTCCTGAATCCCGCACCACCCGTCCCCACAAGTAATAAATCATAATATACCACTACGGGGAGTCTTAGGGGAACTAGGTCCTGATACACAAAATAGTTGATCGGTTCGTTACATTCTCCACCTCTTAAACAAATGTTCGTCCTCAAAAGGGTCTAGAATCATACCTGAAGTGCTGAATAAATGTGGATATCTACTCCGTATGTCCTCCTTGGACTCCTAGGTCGCCTCCTTGACTGGTTGGCCCCTCCACTGGACCTTTACGGCAGAAACTCTCTTGGATCTTAACTGGCGATCCTGCCTATCTATAATAGCAAATGGCTCCTCCTCATAGCCCAACCTCTCATCCAACTGAATAGTAATGAAATCAACCACGTGAGAGAAGTCGGCGTGGTATCCCCGGAGCATGGATACGTGAAAGACCGGATGAACAACTGATAAACTGGGAGGTAAGGCAAGCTCATAAGCAACCTCCCCAACACGCCTCAACACCTCGAAATGACCTATGAACTTCGGGCTCAGCTTGCCCTTCTTCCCGAACCTCATAATGCCCGTCATCGGTGAGACCTTCGACAGAACCTTATCTCTCTCCATAAATGATACGTCACGCGCCTTCTGATTTGAGTAACTCTTCTGTCTGAATCAGCTTCACCTTCTCCAAAGCATCCTTCACCAAGTCAGTGCTATAACTTAGCCTCACCAGGCTCAAACCACCCGATAGGAGAACGACATTGCCGACCATACAAAGCCTTAAATTGAGCTATCTCGATGCTGGACTGATAACTGTTAATGTAAGCAAACTCGGCCAAAGACAAGAACTAGTCCCACTGACCTCCGTAGTCAATCAAATATGCCCCGAGAATGTCTTCTAATATCTGAACTCTACGCTCCAACTGACCATCACTCTGAGGGTGAAATGTTGTGCTGAGATCTATCTAGTTACCCATCTCACTATGCAATGCTCTCCAGAAGTTTGAGGTGAACTGAGGACCTCGATCTGATATAATGGACACCGGTACACTGTGAAACCGGACTATCTCCCGAATGTAGATCTCGGCCAACCTCTAAGAAGTATATGTAGTAGCTACTGGAATGAAATGCCCTGATTTGATCAACCTATCCACAATGACCCAAACCGCGTCAACCTTCCGCAAGGTCCGAGGCAACCTAACCACGAAGTCCATAGTGATGCGCTCCCAAATCCACTAAGGAATGGGCATCCGCTGAAGTAGGCCTCCTGGCCTCTGGTGCTCATACTTGACCTGCTGGAAAATAAGAGGTCTGGCCACATACCCCACTATGTCCTTCTTCATCCGCCTCCACCAGAAATGCTGCTTCAAATCATGATACATCTTCGTAGTACCAGGATGGACAGAGTACCATGAACTATGTGCCTCCTCTAGAAACCTCTCTCTCAGGCCATCGACATTAGGAACACATAAACAACCATGAAGTCTCAAAACACAATCCTCACCCATAGTAACCTCCTTGGCATCACCTTGAACCACTGTCTCCTGTAGCTTTTCCAAGTAAAGATCATCAAACTACCGAGCCTTAATCTCTCCCAATAACGATGACTAAGCAACCACATGTGCTAGAACTCGGCGAGGCTCTGAAAGGTATAGCCTCACCAGGCGATTATCCAAGGACTTAATATCCAAGGCCAGAGGTCTCTCCTTTGCTGCAATATAAACCAAGCTACACATACTCTCGGCCTTCCTGCTCAAGGCATCTGCTACCACATTTGCCTTGCCCGAATGATAAAGAATGGTGATATCATAATCCTTCAACAACTACAGCCACATGTGCTACCTTAAATTAAGATCCTTTTTCTTGAACAAGTGCTGTAAGCTGCGGTGGTCTGTATAAACCTCACAGGACACCCCATACATGTAGTGCCTCGAAATCATAAGAGCATGAACAATCGCCGCCAACTCTAAATCATGCATAGGGTAATTCTTCTCATGAACCTTCAGCTCGCTCAAACCATAAGCAATAACTCTCCCTTTTCTGCATCAACACACATCCTAAGCCAACGCTTAAAGCGTTGCAATACTCTGTATACATCCTAGAACCAGAAGGCAATACCAAAACTGTTGCTGAGGTCAATGATGTCTTGAGCTTCTGAAAGCTCTCCTCACACTCGTCGGACCATCATAACAGGGCATTCTTCTAAGTCAATCTAGTCAATGAAGCTGTTAAAAAGAGAACCCTCCAAAAATCGGCGATAATAGCCTGCTAAGCCCAAAAAGGTCCTGATCTCCATAATTGAAGTAGGATGCGGCAAACTATGAACTGCCTCAATTTTCTGAGGATCAACCTTGATACCCTCTCCGGATACTACATGCCCCAAGAATGCCACAGAATCCAACCAGAACTCATACTTGGAGAACTTAGCATATAGCTTCTATTCACGCAAAGTCTGGAGCACAATTCTCCAATGCTGCTCGTTGTCCCCCACGCTACGTGAGTAGATCAAAATGTCATTAATAAAGAAAATGCAAATGGAATAAATATACGGCCTGAATACCCTGTTCATCAAGTCCATAAATGCCGCTGGGGCATTAGTCAAGCCAAAGGACATCACCAGGAACTCATAATGGCCATATCTCATATGAAAAGCAGTCTTCGGAAAATCTGAGGCCCGAATCTGCAACTGGTGGTACCCCGATCTCAAATCAATCTTAGAAAAAACCCGAGCACCCTGCAACTAAATCATCGATGCGCGGTTGTGGATACTTGTTCTTAATAGTGACCTCGTTCAACTGGCGGTAATTAATACACATCCGCATAGACCCATCCTTCTTTTTCACGAATAGAACTAGAGCACCTTAAGGCGATACACTCGGTCTAATAAACCCCTTATCTAGAAACTCCACAAGCTGCTCCTTCAACTCTTTCGGAGCCATATGATACGGCGGAATAGAAATAGTTTGAGTACCTGGAGCCACATCAATACAGAAATCGACATCACGATCCGAAGGCATGCCAGGAAGGTCTGAAGGAAATACATCAGCAATCTCTCGAACCACTGGAACTGAATAAATCATCGGAGACTCGGCGGTGGTGTCCCGCACATAAGCAAGATACGCCAGACAACCCCTCTCGACCATATGTCAAACCTTCAAGAATGAGATAACCCGCCTGGCTACACTAACTGAGGAACCTCTCCATTCCAGTCTAGGAAACTGGGGCAGGGCTAAAGTAACTATCTTGGCATGGAAATCTAGCACGGCATGATAGCGATATATACAATCCATGCCTATAATAATCTCAAAATCAACCATGTCGAGCCATAGAAGGTCCGCTCGGGTCTCGAATCCACAGAACGTGAGCACACAAGACCGATAGACCCGGTCTACCACTACAAAATTGCCCACACGAATGGACACATATATAGGAGAACCCAAGGACTCACGAGGAACATCCAAAAAAAAGCAAATAAGGTTGAAACATAGGAATAGGTGGATCCTGGATCAAATAACACTGATGCCTCTCTACCACATACTGAAATAATACATGTGATCACGGCGTCTGAGGCCACTGTATCTGGTCTTGCCAGAATAGCATAGAATCTAGCTGGAGCACCGGAAGACTAAGCTCCTCTAGAGTGAACATGAGCTAACTGACCTCCCCCTTACTGGACTCCACCTCTAGGACGAACCTTACCGACCTGTCATCCACCTCTAGGTGGCCTGACTGCTGGTGCTGGACCCATAGGCTGATAACCCTATTGCACTATTTTTCCCCAAAACCTAGACAATTCCTCTTCATATGACCTGGATCCCCACACTCATAACAACCTCCAGGTATCATAGCCTGCTACCCCGAAGAAGAACCCTGAATGGCTGGAGGGCGGTGTGAACTCTTTGGAATAGCACTGAGGTAAGGACTGGAGGATCCCTGATGAATAGAATAACCAATGGGTGAACTCTGAATAACTGGAGGGCGGTAGGAATGCTTTGGCATGGCACTGAACTGAAGCATCATTGGAACACCACGTGAAGGTTGTGGGGGTGCTGAATATGGAGGCCTGATGGGTAACCTCTACCAAACTGACCTCTCCCCCTAATTGGGGCACCTCTGAAATATCTGAAGAATCTATCCCTCTTATCCTGCTGCCCCTGCTCCTCGACTGATAACCCTCGATCCTGCGAGCAATATCCACACGAGCTGATAAGGAGTCCCCATCTCCACCTCTCGAGCCATGTTGGCCCTAATACCTGGATGTAACATTAACATGAGTGCATGAAGAGATAGCTTTGAAAATCTAGCCTCGTAATCTGTCACTAACATCTGTCCCTGCACCAGTTGCTCAAACTGATACCGAAACTCTTCCATCTCAGAGGGTAGGATATATATGTCTAGGAATAGTTGAGTGAACTACTCCCAGGTGATAGGAGGAGAATCTACTGGCCTACTGAAAATATAGGACTGCCACCATCTGCAAGCTCTGCCCTCTAACTGGAAGGTAGTGAAGTCCATTCCATGGGACTCTAAATCCTCATATTGGGCAGCCTATCCCTGCACCTGTCAACAAAATCTCGAGCATCCTCACCTCGCTCACCTCCAAAGACTGGAGGGTGCAATCGAGTCCATATATCAATTAATTTCTGCGGATCACTGTCCGTAGCTGGTCTGAGCTCAGGTGTTGCTGCTACAGGATGAACTCTACCCACGGGTAGTGAACCCGAGGTATTATGTAATTTTGCTGCCTGACCGGTAGCCTGGGCGGTAGGAGTGAGCCCCTCCCCCCCCCTCGAATGATAACCCTCGATCCTGTGAGCAATCTCCACACGAGCTTATAAGGAGCCCCATCTCCACCTCTCGAGCCATGTTGGCCCTAATACCTGGATATAACATTAACATGAGTGCATGAAGAGATAGCTTTGAAAATCTAGCCTCGTAATATGTCACTAACATCTGTCCCTGCTCCAGTAGCTCAAACTGATACCGAAACTCTTCCATCTCAGAGGGTAGGATATATCTGTCTAGGAATAGTTGAGTGAACTAATCCTAGGTGATAGGAGGAGAATCTACTGGCCTGCTGAAAATATAGGACTGCCACCATCTGCAAGCTCTGCCCTCTAACTGGAAGGTAGTGAAGTCCACTCCATGAGACTCTAAATCCTTATATTGGGCAGCCTATCCCTGCACCTGTCAACAAAATCCCGAGAATCCTTGCCTCGCTCACCTCCAAAGACTGAAGGGTGCAATCGAGTCCATCTATCCAATAATTTCTGTGGATCACCGTCCGTAGCTGGTCTGAGCTCAGGTGTTGCTGCTACAGGATGAACTCTACCCACGGGCAGTGAACCCGGGGTATAATGTAATGTTGTTGTCTGACCTGTAGCCTGGGCGGTAGGAGTGTGCCCCCCCCCCCCCCCCCCCCCCCCCCCCCCCCCCCCCCCCGCTTGAGATGTGGCAGGATCTACTGGAAATAAACCAATTTGGGACATAGTGTCCATAAACCGCATCATACGGCCCATGACCTCATCGAAGCCTGGCGCAATCATAAAGTCCACTAGTGCTAGATCTACTGAGGGCACCTCACCCTACTCCTCTATAGTAGGATCCTCTAGTGGTGGTGCAACTGGAATAGCTCTAGGACTCCCTCGTCCCTTACCTCGGGCCGGTGCCCTCCCCCGGCCTCTGCCACGACCTCGGACAACGGGGGTAGCGGCCTCTCCTGGGTCCAAAACATCGTATGCACGCGTCCTCACCATCTGTGAGAGAATAGAAGAATGAGATTTAGTAAACCATCGACTGCACAATAAAATAAGAATAAGGAGAGCTTTCCTAACACCCTATAGCCTCTCGAAGATAAGTACAGACGTCTCCGTACTGATCCGTAAGACTCTACTAGATTTGCATGTGACTTGTGAGACCTGCGTGAACCTAGAGTTCGGATACCATGTTCTCATGACAAAAAATCCTAACTCAGGTTGTGATGGCACCCAACACCGGGTCAGGCAAAGCAACACCCAGTTAACTAAGGATTTTCACATATTTGGTTAAACATTCCAATGCGTGCCATGTTTTAAAGATCATAACATTAATTGAAAAGGATAATTAGCCAATTTAACCAAAAGCAGTCATAAGGAGGCGTGAGCCAATATATATATATAGACCCGTAAACCATAATATCTGCCATATGTGTGCCAGGAACTAGTGTCACAGGTCCTACGGACATACTAACAGAATATACGAAAGATATAATATAACTGTCCCACTGTCTGGAACAAATGGACGGGAATAACAAAAGAACCTCCCTGGTGCTGCCGAGGATCGTCAGGAGAAGCAGCTCACTGTTAAGTCAGGTCCAATCTATACTCAGAATTGAGCTCCGTTCTAATAATCAGATACACCAGCCTCGCAACTTGTACAATTAAGTACATAAGCATAGCATGAGTACATAAATATATATGTACCTAGTAAGTATCCAGTCTAATCTCGAAGAGGTAGTGACGAGAGGTCGACTTGACACTCACTAGGGTCCAACAATATAATTAATAAGATATGGTAACATCAATAGGCATATGAGGATGATAAAACAGTAAACATTGAAGTAACTGCAATGCAAATAAAACAGGAAGTAAATAAGCAATTACTACCTCATTTCCCCCAAATATCTTTCATTTCAATATCCATGAAGTATTTAACAATTTAGCATGTGCATACGGGAGGACAACCGGCCTAAGCTATCATAATAATCATATATGTGCACTACCGATGGTCGAACGGCCCGAACCATAATGTATCTTTTAATCCGACGTGGCGTAAGGCCCGCTCCCATGAGAGTGGCGGAAATAACACTCCGCCCGCAGAATGTAAATTGTAAATCGGTCACATGCACACACAATATACTGCATAAAATACATTCTAGTGAACAATTCCTTTAAATTATCAAATTCCATGATCTCAGGGAACAAGGCTACATATAACATGAATTCATGAAGTCTATAATTCATTTCGAGGAAAAACATAAGGCATGATGTGGGCCTAACTACCCGGACATAAAAATAATAGCCTCTACGTACGGACTCTCGTCAGTTTTTACGTACGTAGCCCCCACGAACATTAACATATAACATTTAGATCACCTATGGGGATAATTCCCTCTTACAAGGTTAGAAATGAGACTCACCTCGTGTAGAGCCTTATTCCCGGGTCAAGAACGCGCCC
The DNA here is from genome assembly GCA_005239505.1 of Nicotiana paniculata. NCBI lineage: Eukaryota > Viridiplantae > Streptophyta > Magnoliopsida > Solanales > Solanaceae > Nicotiana > Nicotiana paniculata. The sequence continues at coordinate 119,941 of ML353208.1, forward strand.
GAAACTCCAAACTCGACACCGAAGGACTCAAAACTAGCCAAATGTTATATAAATATATCAATTTACATTCAAACGTGTTGAATTCTCCTATTTAGTTAGTTATTTCACCTCACTTTGAAAAATCCTAAAATACACCCTCGAGCCCACATGCTCGGATTTCGAAAATTTTCGAAGGAATCAATTGCCCATAACTTAAGGATTCTTAATATATATTTTTTGGGTGATTTCATGCCAAATTCCTTGGTAATTCTCCCAATTTTTTTAAAACCTAGGCTTTTACTCTAACCCTTGATTTTCCACTAATTAATGAGTTAATGTACCTAAGAATCCAAGTATTAGACTAAGTTTATGGTAGGAATTATTTACCTCCAATAACTAGGTCGTTTGCCCCTCTCGAATGGGCAGTGCGTTCACGATGCCTAAGAAACCAAGCCCTCAGGGGCCTTCTATGCGAACGCGGAGGAGACACTGCGAATGCAGAGGTTAGCTGGGATAGACCTTCGCGAACGCGGCAGGTGGGTTACGGACGCACAGGGTAAGGGGCAAGCTGGGCTGGCCCATAGCCAAACCCTATGCGGACTCTGGGGAGGTGTGCGAACACACCGGCTCAGAATCCCAACATATCACGATCGTGGGGCCCTTAGTGTGAATGCATAGAGAGGTCCGAAACTCACCCGAGCCCCCCAGGACCCCGTCCAAAGGCACTGGCAGGTCTGTATTCACGATATGGACTCGCTCAAATTTTTGGAACATGAAAAACAACAACGAAACTAAGAATTCGTCCCCAAAACCAAATTGAATCAAACTTTGAACTTAGAGTTGTAGAATTCGTTTTCAATGCGCCGAACAGACCTATACTACTCGGAATGACACCAAATTTTGCAGGCAAGTCATAAATAACATAACGTAACTATTCCCGATCTCGAAATTTTGTTCGGACCTTGATAACTCAAAAACATGTCCCAAACAACAATATGAACTCAAGGAAACTCTTATTTCGATAATGGGTGCCAAAACGCTCCCAGGTCATCCAAAACCCATTCTGAACATAGGCCCAAGTGTGAAATCATCATACAAAGCTACTGGAACCATCGAAACTCGATTCCGAGATCGTTTACTCAAAATGTTGAACGAAGTCAAACTTGACCTTATAGGCTAACCTTAAGGAACCAAGTGTTCCTATATCACTCTAAACACTTCCGAATCCCGCAAGTCATAAATCATAATAAGCCACTACGGGAAGTCTCATTTAGGGGGAACAGGGTCCTGATATACAAAACGACCGGTCGGGTCGTTACATAGGGGTTGGGAAGGATGAAAGGATTCGCATGAATGTTATACGTTATGAATATGCTAGCCTAGTATCACGATAGGTGACATCACAACCGTGGTGATTTAGGGTCGTGACATAACCACAAATGTTTCTCTATTCCAAACCTTGCATTACTCTCTTCTCTCGGAGCTAAGCTTTGCCCCCAACTCTACACAATACTAAGCTCTGTCTTATTTTACCTCTAGCATCATGTCTCTACACCTCATGGGCCGATAAATAGGCAATTTGTCCGAAAGTGTCATAGTCTGAAGGCATCATCCTCATAGCTAGAAGACACCATGCCATGGCCTGAGGATCTCTCAATCTTGCACACCATTATTCGAAGGCATAATTATTTGGAGGCACCATTTTTATGGCCCGAGAACATCATTTCATGACCTGCGAATCCCTTACCGTACAATTCATGGCCCGGACATCACGGTCTAAGGAAGATATCCTCCTCGTCCAAAGATAGTCTTCATGGTCCAAAGGAAATTTGCATCATGTCTAAGTTTACGCAATGATCTATACATAGTTGTATGTAGTAGTATTTTTTAGTTTGCCGGCAGTTTCAGGAGAAACTGTTCTCCTAATAGGAGCAATCTTCGCTCTGATTTTCATCCAACATTCATATTCTTCAAATTATTTCAAACATAATTGATTATCGTCTGTTACCCATTCTCATCCGACACATATTCAAATATGCATAACCATATCCAGACCATCCATTTACAATCTCCATATTGTCCATGTTAAGAATATTTTGTCCGTTCTTATAATAACCCCATCGGTTTATTCCACTAGTGGATCTAGAACTAAACACAACATGATTCCTGTAAAACCAGGGATATGTAGGCAACTCAGAAGCCATAGTGCGACCTATATCTTTCAAATTATCCTATTCGGTCAAAATTGATCATTATTTCTTTACCCGACAACTTTTCCATCCTTCTCGGGTAAAGAGGGGCAGTTGTGGATACCCAATTTTTCTCTTTTATATTTTAAATATACATATATACTTTTAAAATAGTGCATGAGCATCATCAACCATTTTTCCTAATTTTAAAATTAATTTATCCCCATATTTTTATTATATAAAAAATTATTAATTGCACCAAAAATAATTTTTATGAAGATCTTATTATCAAACCTGATCATTATATCCATATTAAGCTTTAAATATTTTTGATGTATTTATTATAGTTATATTTGCATCTTTAGGCTAAAATGGTATATTTTGCAATAATAGCCCTTATATACTTATGATTACTTTATTTATGCAAAAAATAACTTAGCGTTTAGATTAAAAAATAATTTTTATTAATCATTTATCTGCACAAATAATATTTTCACTATTTTATTTATCATTTTTTACAATTTATTTTATTAATTAAATTGGGTATTTAACTAAAAGTCCCTAAATTCACCAATTTCGGACCTGAACTACCATCCCCTTTGCCCATTTACCTAATAACACATACCCAAATACTTGGCCCAACAATTAAGCCCAATCCATAACCCTAACCCAGCCCGAAACCAGCCCAACCCCTTTTAAATCACAATCGTTGATCTCTGAGATCAACGACCCATATCACTCCCTCCTTCTAATTACCCTACTTATCCCCAAACCCTAGAGATCATTATCCCAACCCCCCTTCGTTGAACTCTCTCAAACCTTCTCCTCTCCTCTATAAAATCTAGTGTCGTCACCCATTACCCTCCAATTCCAACCCAAAAATGGAATCAATCAACGATTCCCTTATGTTATTGACCCCTCATCTCTACTGGCTACCCGTTTATGGTGTTACATAATTTCTTGACTAATATGGCAAGCAGATCTTGTAAAAATCCAACCAAAATTAGTTGAAATCCTTAACTTGATGTTTATTCCGTCTATGTTCATCACTTGATCTTTGTAAGTATGATTATTTTCCGTATCTCTCGTTGATTCATACTTAACCCTAAAGTTAGGATTTTCATATCCTCTTTTGGTTCGAACTAAAACTTGTTCAAGCTTTAATTTTAAGTACTATCCCGTCTATATTCGTCCTATTATGCATGAATCTGCCAATTTTTGTCAGTTTCTTTTACATACCCTAAATTAGGGTTTCAGACCCTTTTCATTTGGACCAGATCTGGTTCGATTATGTAGTTCTTTTGAATAATTTTCTGTCTACGTTCATCACATTCAATATATAGTTGATTGTCTTTATTTTCTATCGATTTTGTAGGGTTTACCTAAAAAACTGTGGTTTCAAAATTTTTCTTCTTTACTGATCGTTTGAATTAATTACTTTCCATGTTTATGTGGTTAGTTCCTACACTATTTAAACCCCTTCCCCTTTCCTTTTAGAAAAACTGGAACTATCAATACTCTAACTGAAAACTTAGGGTTTAATTCTGATTCTCTTTGCTCGTTTGCTTCATGTCTTGGACGGCTAAAAGCCAAGGCCAATTAATTCTGGACTTGACTATTGTGGTGTATTTTCTTGCTTTCTTGCCTAACTGGTGAGTGACTATGCCTAGTCATTTTATCTTCTACGTTTCCATAACCTGTGTGTTCGATCCAGCATGTTTAAAGTATTCTGAGCGTGATTCTACCACTTTTATGTTTCTTCAGTTCATCTAGTCCTTCAATTGATATTGTTAGCTCTGAGATTGGTTATTTTTTAATAATATGAATCCTCTTAGAGGTTAACTTAATATCATGTAGGTTGTTTTGCTAGTTCTGAACCTGTCTTGAACTTAGCATCTTTAGGACACTACTAGTATGTTAATTAGTTAATCAATCCTGAATCTTTATAGATTTGTATTGTTATTTAACCATTCCATGTCATTCATGTGCTCTCCCAACTTGATTTCTAATGTGTCTTGCATCGCCTTGGCTTCATATAATTATCTGAGTGCTTGCCTTAATACATTATTTAAATGTTTCTGTGATTAAACAAGGTTGCCCTAAATGCTAGCATGTACACATAGCTTAACTAGACTTTTCCAGACTTTGACTTATAAAAATTGTGTACTTTGCATAAACAACTTTGCAAACCTTGCTTGTTTTCTTAATGCAATCCTGTCTATGTTATTATGTATCTTAAACTCTATTATAATGACTTTCTTCTAATAATCAAATCTATTTTAAATATGTCTCTGCCTCCTTTTACATTCTACTTTTTCAGACTCCTACTCTTAGGTCCTTTAGGTTCTATCCTGAACCTCCCTAATGTGAGCACTGTCGGAGTCCATATGAGACTCTTGTAAACTCTGACACACTGGGATTTTAGTTCCTAATCTTCTTTGCATAACTTTTGAGTATTTTGTTCTCTAGTGTGAGCATTTACCTGGGTCCTTGAAGCCTTTGGAAACTTTGACACACTGGATACCTGGGTTTTATGCGGGCTATGGGTGAATTACTCACCATTGACTGTTCTGTACCTGTGAAATGAGGCTTGGAGCTAATATGGTTTGAAGGCCTTGCTTCCCAGGTGTATTTGGCCCTGTAAAAGGCTCTCTATAGTATATTTCATTACTATTATGTAATTCATTTATTTACCTGGTCTGTAATAATTTTGTAATAAACAAATTCTGGGTATTTACTAAAATCGGGAGGGTTTCTTATTTTCTTTTGTTAACTCGGGTAGAAATCCTTCATATAGGGTTTCTTTGTGCTGATGATTCTGCTCATTTTGTTAATCATGCAAGTTCTATATTGTGCTTACATATTAGAAATCCTGCCTATGGGGTTAAAATTATGACTTGTTAGAAATCCTGTCTATAGGATGAATATGATGACTTGTTAGAAATCATGTCTTTAGGTAAATGAGCTTGTCAAATAAATATGTGTTAGCAATTATGCCTATATGACCAATATCTGGTTTAACTATTTTCGGGCAATGTGTATAAATTCCTACTTAAATACTGTTTAATAATAGATAATATGCCTATAGGATTGAGAATCTGCTTAATAATAGACAACATGCCTATAGGATTAAAAATCAGTCCAATGATAGAAATCATGCATATATGACTCTATTGAATGATTGTGAATACGATTATCACCATCCATCTCTTAGGCATCATACCTATAGGATTGAACAATAATTCTGGACTTAGGGTTATGATTTACTATTATTCACTAACGCATTAAATGCCCAGATATAGCACCGAATAAAATCAGTAGGCAAATAGTAGGTCCTTACACTCACATTAAAACTGATTTTCCACACTACTGTGCCTATTTCTTATATATATATATATATATCATGCTTATAGGACTTCAGGATTAATAAAACCTACTACTCAGTTGCATTTGCTGTTTATGTGCGGAGGTCGATATGAGCCCATATCTGCTTTTATTTGAAAAGTCTTAATCGTTTTGCATGTCGCCTAGTATTTTACAATTTTTAATAACCTAGGTTTTGTCTAGAACCATCCCAAATAGAGGCCCTAATGCCTCCAAAGCCATAGGTAAGGGACGGGTAGTGCACACATAAGAAACGAATTAGAATCAACTAGAGCGCTTTTGGTAACAAATTAAAGATAGTAACCGGGTAGCAGAAGGTGATAGTTTGTGCCCGCTGGATAATATGAGTAACACCCCCGTCTTGGGGGATTTAAGAAGTATTATTTATATTTCACGGGGTGATCCTATAGGATAAAAAATTTAGGACCCCCACCCTTATTAAATAGTTTTCATCGCTTTCCTAGACTAATTCGCATAATTTAAGTTCGGTCGGGACCCACCATTGTGGACCTCGATGGGTTCCTAACACCTTCCCCTCGAGGTAATTTGAGCCCTTACCCGATCTCTGGTGACGCAAACTGGTATAATATGAGTTATTTGCAATAGGTTCCCTAACGCACCTTAATCCGTTAGGTGGAGACTCTAATAACCAATTCCTTCTCCCTACTCTCTCAAAAGGAGTTGTAAAATGTCAAAACCCGATTTTGCGAGAAAAAGTGCGACAGTCAGTTGTACTAATACTACACTTCTGCAATTTGTATGCAGATTTTGGCTGTAGTTGTTGCTGTGTTTGATGGTTGCTGGATTTGATGATGTACCCACATCCTTGCTGTAGCTGCCTATGTTGTTCGGGGTAGCCTTCAAATATAAATTTTTGTTTATGTACTTTTCAAACAGACTATGTATTTATTTCATTTCCTCTTTGTAAACTCTATTCTTAGAAGCCTATGATTTGTACTACTAGTCCTTCGGAAGTGTATAAGATTTAGATAATTACTTATGTTTAGTTTCCTTGTAAAATTATTAGAATTAAATAGATATGTTTTGGCTTACCTAGCGGGTCGGGTTAGGTTGCATCGGTAAAAAAAAGTTTCACACGTAAGCCAGCTTTTAACAACTCAGCCAGTCACGTGGACATAGAAAAATGCGACAGCTGGATGTGATTCTTTGAAGAGGTACGGTACAAAGAGGCACGGTTCAGTAAACCCACGAACTTATCAGCCACGGGAAACTCAACTTGATCAAAATGGGAGAGAGGCACAGGCAGAATGAATCTAGACAAAGGTGCAGGCAGATTCAAAGACCCACAAGTGATTACTCAAAGGTTATGTAACCGAACCCCAATTACCGTTATCCTTTGTAATGCCTCATTAATGTTACAATTAGTCATTAACGAGTAACCATAGCAAAAGTCGTACGTTATAAGAATCTCCTATATAAGGGAGGGGAATACAACTTGTAAAGGCATCTGATTCTCGAATACAGTTAACTTCGAGTTTCTATATTTATACAATATTGTCTATTATTCAGTAACCCATATTCATCTTAAAAATAAGCTTTAGTCAAAGGGTCTAATTCTTTGGTTAAACAAATTGGTTCCGTTACCGGGAACCTGATAATCTTTGTTTACTTTTCAAGTGATATCCTCTGAATTATGTCAAACTCCAACGACAACAAACAGCAAATGAGTGGAACCCTAGTACCATCGCCTTCAGGAACCCCACGTGGTACGAGGGAACAATCCCCAGACAGATCCAATAACAACAATGGTAATAATGATCAAATTATGGAACAAGATCGTGTAAAGCAAATGATTGCAGAGTATATGAGCCAAGATTTTCAATAATTTTCAAGAGGATTACCGGCAGGTACGGTACTAAACTCAGAATAGAAGAATATATCATTGCTCGTTCGAGAGATGAAAATCATTCTAGATCCAGACGTCCTGAATCAGATAGAAGATCAGGTAAAAACAGGTACGATCCTTACTTAGGACCCTCCGGACGCGATATCCGCCCCAGGTTCGAAAACACTATGTCGTATTATAGAATACAAGGAAGAGACCTCTTAAATACAGAAGAAGCCGCCGCCGCACAGAGAAAGATTTGAAACCTAGCAATGTCGCTCGTTGCAAAAGAAGAATTTAAGCACATTCTTCGTGTGCAAAACACAAACGTCGACGTGAAGCAAAAGATCATGTTTGCTTTGACCTCAATCAAAGGTATCGGTCGACATTTTTCCAACATTGCCTGAAAGAAAGCTGTTATCGACATCAACAAGAGGGCGGGTGAGCTTACTGCTGCAGAGCTTGACAGTGTGATGGTGGTTGTTGCAAATCCCCGTCAATTCAAGATACTTGATTGGTTTTTGAATAGGCAGAAGGATTATAAGTATGGAAATTTTTCACAAGTTACCTCTAATGCTCTTGACATGAAGCATAGGGATGATCTACAATGCCTGAAGAAGATCAGGTATCATCGTGGTTTACGTCACTACTGGGTCTCCGAGTGCGTGGTCAGCACACAAAGACCACAAGGCGCAGGGGGAAGAATTTTGGTGTCTCGAAGAAGAGATAAATCACCTACTTGCAAGTTTCAGTTTGTTATGTGCTTTCTTTTTATGTCGTCCGGGAAAAATATGTTTTAGATGTTTGAGGGGATTTTGTGTTAGTATGCTTAAATTTTCTTTTCCGCTGCTGGATTACAGTATAATTTTGTTTGATAGTGACAAGGATTTCTCTGCTTTATGATCTCTTTTTTGTAGGTGAATTAAATTGGATGAGTAGTTCCTTAAAAAAAATAAGGAAGAGACGTAGTCTCATCCTCGTCTAGATCCATAAAAGATCAAGATGAATGACCTAGAGGTAGTACACAAATTGGGGATCATACCTTTAATGTAATTACTACTATACTTATCTCAATATTGAGGAACATTGGAGACAAGGTAAAGTGGCCCAAAGAGATGCGGTCAAATTCAAGTAGAAGAAACCCAGATCACTGGTATGAAGTTCACAACGATCATGGGCACAAAACTGCGGAGCGCAGATTTTTACTAGGTGACATAGAAAATTTATTAAAACAGTGCCATTTAATATAATTGTCTAGACATAAAGGTAAACAGGCATATATGAGGAACACGCATGAGCCCCCAAAGCCTCCTTCTCCAAAACGAACCGCCAACGTGATACACAGGGGTGAAGAATTAAACAGAGTGATTTGAAAAACAACCACAAAGTTCACAATTACACACGAGAAACGGGTTCGTGAAAATATTGAAGAAGGCGATATAACCTTCGATGATGCAGATATCAGCAGATTAATACTTCCACACAACGATGCTCTGGTAATATCTTTACTTGTTCATGACACTAACATAAAAAGAGTGTTGATTGATCCAGGCAGTTCAGTCAATATCATTTTGCTAAGAGTCGTGGAAGAAATACTACTGCGGAATCAAGTAATCCCAAAAGCACGAGCCGTATCAGGGTTTGATAACTATAGGGTTATAACAAAAGGAGAAATTGAGCTTAGCACTTATGATGAGGGGGTGATCAAAAGTGCCAGGTTCCAATTCAATGATACTGACATGGCTTATAACGTGATCTTTGGAAGGCCATGGATCCATGACATGAAAGCGATACCCTCCATGTTGCATCAGGTAATTAAATTCCCCTCTGAAAGGGGGATTCAACAAATCAAAGGAGATCAGCAGACCGCATGAAATATAAACTTTGTGGTACACTACAACAAGAAAATAGAGGTGGAAGAATTACGAGATAAGGGAATCTCCCAAGTAGGTAACACAACCCAAACAAGCATGGAAGAAATTACTACCCAAATAGGTATGGAAGGTATTATTTTTGAAACAAATACGAAAGAAAATATATAGATTCCAGACCAGACGTCATTCATGAACCGGAGGAAGATGAGCACATTCAAAAAACTACGGAGGAGCTCGTAGCTGTTCCATTATCTGAACAAAAGCCTGAGAAGAAAGTGTATATAGGCACGAGGCTAGGCCCGACTCGAAGAGAAGAAAAGAAAGCAAGGACCATTCAAGAACTAAGTGATCGACGAAGAGGTACAGAAACTCTTGAAGATTGGCTCGATACGAGAGGTAATGTACCCTAACTGGCTAGCAAACACCGTGGTAGTACCTAAAAGGTATGGAAAGTGGAGAGTATGCATAGATTATACTGACTTAAATAAAGCATGCCCCAAGGATTCATTCTCATTGCCACATATAGATCAAATGATTGATGCCACACCAGGTCATGAATTATTGAGCTTCTTAGATATATATTCTGGTTATAATCAGATTAAAATGAATCCCTTAGATGAGGAAAAACTTCCTTCATTACAAACAGGGGGACTAACTGTTATAAGGTTATGTCGTTTAGCTTAAAAAACGGTAGAGCCACCTATCAAAGGTTAGTGACTAAAATGTTCCAAGAACATCTTGGAAAGACGATGCAAGTCTATATTGATGATATGTTGGTAAAATAATCACAAGCACAAGACCATATCCAGCATCTCTCTACTGCTTTTGATATTTTACGCAGGTATAATATGAAGTTAAATTTAGAGAAATGCGCTTTTAGAGTGCAATCAGGTAAATTTTGGGTTTCCTTGTATCAAAAAGAGGAATAGAGGTAAATCCCACTCAAATTAAAGCTATAGAGGAAATACCTTATATTTTAACAAATAAAAAGGAAGTTCAAAGACTGACAGGGAGAATAGCAGCTTTGGGTAGGTTTATTTCTAAATCTTCCGAAAAAATTTTAAATTCTTCTTAGTTCTCAAAAAGCAGAATCAGTTCGAATGGACTGAAGCATGTCAGCAAGCCCTCAAGAATCTGGAGATTTATGTATCGAGACCACCACTGCTTTCAAAGCCAAAATAAGGGGAAAGGTTGTAAATGTACCTGCCTGTCTCATAAATTGTTGTAAGTGCAGTATTGGTAAGAGAAGAAAAAGGTAAAAAATCACTTGTCTATTATGTAAGTAAAACTTTACTTGATGCTGAGACTAGATATCCACATCTGGAAATGTTAGCCTTAGCTTTAATAATGGCATCTAGAATATTATGAACCTATTTTCAATGCCACCAATCACCATTGTGACCTCATATCCTTTAAGAAATATTCTGCATAAACACTAATTGTAGGGATGATTAGCCAACTGGGCCATAGAATTAAGTGAGCATGAAATAATCTATTAGCCTGGGACTGCAATTAACTCTCAAATACTAGCTGATTTTGTTGTTGATTTTAGTAATAGCATTGTATCTGAACTAGAAAAAGAGTTACAACTCTTTAGAGATGTTAATCTACCCCTATGGACCTTGTTCACCAATGGTTCTTCAAATATAAAAGGCGCCAACTTAGGCATAGTCTTAATATCACATGCGGGTGAAAAGACACGTCAAGCTATCAAGTGTTATCCTATAACTAACAATGAAGCAGAGTACGAAACTGTTATTGCAGGGCTTGAACTCTTACGGGAGCTCTCAATCGAGCAAATTGTGATCAACAGCGACTCCCAACTAGTAGTAAATCAGATACAAGGGACTTACATCGCTCGAGAGACTAGAATGCAAAAAAACACGAGAGCTCGTGAGACAATTCAGAACATGGAAGGTAATGCAAATACCTAGATAGGAAAATACAAATGTTGATGCACTAGCTAACCTCGCAGCAGTCACGGAAGTAACGAACAAAGATAGTACAATTGTCGTTCAACTATTTCAGTCAATAATAGACCAGGACAGGAATATGGTAACTTTCAACAACCTAACCTGGGACTGGAGAAACGAAGTTCTTACTTTTTTGCAGAATGGAACCTGAAGACAGGAAAACAACTTAAGAACTTCGCCGCAAAGCTGCATGGTACTGCCTTATTCGCAACTCACTTTATCGCAAGATGTTCGGAGGACCCCTAGCTAAATGCCTCGGACCTAACCAAACGAAATTTGTGTTGAATGAAGTCCACGAAGGACAATGTGGAAATCACTCAGGGGAGATATCCTTAGTGAAAACACTAATCAGAGTTGGATACTATTGACATAAGATGGAAGAAGAAGCCGAGAACTTCGTATCCAAATCTGACAGATGCCAAAGGTTTGCTAATAACATGCATCGACCAACAGAATTATTACATCCAATAATATACCCATGGCCTTCCGCAAAAAAGTCTTTCAATCAACGAAAGAAGCAGGTGCAGGAAAGCTAAATCCAAACTAGAAAGGAACTTAAAAAATCCCAGCCATTGTTGGGAAAGACACCTATGAGTTGAAAGCTATGGACGACAGAGTTCTACCAACAGGCTTGAACGCCATCCATCTAAAGAAGTATTACTTTTAAAATAAGAGAATACCCCCGTAAGGTATCACACGTTCGATTTTATTTTGAACATTTAAAAATTTTACAAACTTTTTTAGATGATAGGCGCAATGCTAACCCATCAACAGATGATGATATTAGACTTGCAAAGAAGCGAGGAAATAACACAATTCCTGGTATAGGGTTACACTTTCTGATGGACGTTTTAAAAGGGTTAAGCAGTCATCATCTAAAAAACTATATACCTTCGAGTCTGAATGTTTTTCCTTTTCAGGAAAAGGACCACAAGGAAGGAATAATCAAGTTCTTGAGATTTCATTCTTCAAAGCTTAAACACTTGGAGGACTATACAGTATGGAAGGCTAAGACGAAGCAAAGAAGACTATCAGAAAATCAAAAGCTCGAGCCTGAAGACCCATCTACCCAACAAGACAAGTGACACGAGCAGAATCGAAAGAAATCAAAAGAGCCATCCAAATACAAAGCCTAATGCAAAAAGCAAAAACCTTCGAACATATTCAGGTTGAAAGGCAAAATATTAGTCACGAGAAAGAAATGTACATCTTTATACTTATTCAAAGTTGTTGTAACAAAAACAGTTAGGGGTAAATGATCATCATCAACGTACTCATTCAAAACACTGTTCTCAAATGAAATAGTCATGGATGAAAAGATCCAAATCCTTGTATTTGTTCAAGAAACTGTTTTCAAATAAAATAGTTACAAATAAGAAAACATTTACCTCGCACTTATTAGAAAACTGTTTCCAAAACAGTTGCGGGTGAAAACCCCAATCTTTACAAAAACTATTACTAATAAAAAATAGTTGTTTCCTTGTATTAATATCGAAAAATTATTACCTATGAAAAACAGTTACGAAATACAAGAGTATATCAAATCTGTTAAACAAAAACATTTGCAAGCATGAGTTTTTAACAATAATCAAACACATGTAAAATGTCATGGAAGTTCAAACAAAAAACTTTCCTTGGAAACATTCTTAAACATGTGTAAAATTCCTATCACGCTAATGCATTATCATGAACATGAGGCGTCTTTTTCATGTCAATTATAAAGGGGACTCTTCCATAAAATATGCCTACTACAAAAAGGTACACATTTAATATGACATCGTGCCTATTACAATTAAGGTACGAGTAGTCTAAAGCATTCCACATGTAAAATTCAAAGGTAAAACTAAAACATCGAAAAATGAAGCATGCAAAAGACTTAAAGAGTGAAACAGAAACTCAACAAATGTCGAACTAACATTTATATTGTCACGCCCAGAAATCCCAACATCGGGCCGTGATGGCGTCTAACGTTGAACCCGCTAGACAAGCCAACATATATAGCTAAACTAACATGAAACATATCAACTTTCTATAATAAGCTAAAACACTTCGAAATAAAATCAGCGGAATAGATACAATTTAAGCTAAATAAAGACAATCACAATATATCGACGCAAAGTTTCCCAAAATCTGGAGTCACAAACTCACGAACTGTCTAAGACTGCTAAATACAAGTCTAAAAGGAAATACATGTCTGCCTTTGAAACATAAGTAAAAACAAGACAGAATCAAAGACAAAGGGAATGGATGTGACGCCAAGGCCCACGAATGCCAGCGGGTATACCTTGAAGCCTCTATGATGAAGTGGAAGACACTCCCACCAATGATGTACTCCAGGCCCGGCTGCGTAATCTGCACAACATAAAGAAGTGCAGGTGTAGTATCATTACAACCGACCCCATGTACTGAGTAAGTGCCCAGCCTAACCTCGGCGAAGTAGTGACGAGGCTAGAACAAGACTACAATATAAACCTGTGCAGTTCAAATAAATATATATACATATATACAACGGACAAGAAATATAGGAAGAAAATAATGCATAAAGGAAGGGGGGCATGATGTGGGGAGATAATAGTTTCATATAAGAAATATCAATAAGAAAAAGAACAACAAGCCAGCATATCAACAAGGACAAGAAATCACAAACTTGCATGGCATCACCCTTCGTGCTTTTACTCTCGTCCTCACTATGCAATGTATAATGTAATCAATGTAAATCATGGCACGACATCACCCTTCGTGCTTTTACTCTCTTCCTCACTATGAAATGTATAACGTAATCAATAAAAATCATGGCACAGCATCACCCTTCGTGCTTTTACTCTCATCCTCACTATTGACTGTATAATGTAATTAGTGGATATCGGTACGGAATGGTACATCGTACGGCACGACATCACCCTTCGTGCTTTTACTCTCGTCCTCACTATGCAATGTATAATGTAATCAATGTAAATCATGGCACGACATCACCCTTCGTGCTTTACACTCTTTCCTCACAATGTCAAAAATGCACGGCATCACCCTTCGTGTTTTAACACTCTTCCTCACCCAAACATCAATCACAAACAAGGGCAAGGGAGTAAACAAAACATATATAGAAATCCCGGCAAGGGAACAATAACAGAAATATCAACATCCCAGCAAGGGAGACAATATCAAACAATGCACGGCATCACCCTTCGTGCTTTACTCTCGTTCTCACCAAAACAAGTGCATGGCATCATCATTCGTGCTTTAAGACTCTTCCTCACCCATACAGAAATCTCAAACAAGGCAGGGAAGTAAACTGAATAGATTTAGGAATCCCGGCAAGGGAACAATAATTAAACAATTAAATCCCGGCAATGGTAACATCAATTAGACAATTAAATCCCGGCAAGGGAACATCAACTGCACAAGTAATTCCCGGCTAGGGTATAATTCAATAACTCTTTCTCTTTCTTTCACTTTCATTTCCATGATTTTTCTATCACTTGAGCCAATGCTCTGAAGACATAATATCTTATATCTCTTTATTATTCAATTCGCAATTTGAGTGAATGCTCCAAAGACATACTATCTCATATTTCTTCATTTGTTGGTTACAACTTGAGCCAGTGCTCCAACAGAGTTTACAGAATACAATTTCCTTCACATATTCTTCACAACATATAGAAATCATCAACTAAGCATGAAAATTATCACGAAATAAGAATATTCACAATATAAAGACTCACGGTCATGCTAAGCACCGATATATAGATACTCGACATCATGCCTATACATCATATTTGGCAATTAGCAAGTAGAAAGTAGAAAATTATACTCAACTCCTATTCCCTCAAGCTAAGGTTAGACCGAACACTTACCTCGGGTCCGAAGTATAGCAATCAACCCTATAACACCACTTTTCCTTTAGATTTTGACTCCGGAATGGTATTATCTAGGCATAATCAACTCAAGTATATCAATAAGGATTCAACGATTCAATTACATGGCCTAATTATCCATTTCCTAGCATACTTTCAAATTTATCATAATTCTACCCCTGGCCCACTCGCTCGGATTCTCGAAACGTTCGAATGAAATACTCACCCAAGGCCTAAGGATCATAAATATACGATTTTTTACTTGATTTAATGGCTAATTCACTGAAAATTCTAAGGTGATCACATGTTTTAGGTTACTACCCATTTTCTTGAATTTTTGGTACTAATTTGGGTAATTAATTAGGCAAAGATACATGCATGAAACAAGTTTATGGGTGGAATTTACATACCTCACAAGGCCTGGTCGAAAGCTCTCAACAATGGTGGAATTCATCTAAAGAAGGAGATGAAAACTGAGAGAAATGGGTTTAAAACCCGTATTTAAACTCACTGCCTGAACAATGATCGCACATGCGATGGCTGGGACCGCACCTGCGGTCTCGCACTTGTGAGGAGAACCTCGCACCTGCGGAACTGGGCTGGGGGTCTTGGATCCCACCTGCGAAAGGGGAGACCGCACATGCGGTCTCGCTCCTGTGAGAAATGCGACGCACCTGCGATGGCTGACCAAGCCACTGGTGATTGTACCTGCGAGGCCTTGCAGCGCACCTGCGGTCTCGCACTTGCGATGCTGGGCAACCACACCTGCGGTCACACCAGAGCAGGTGCACCAGCAGCTGAGTTTGCTGGTTTTTAGACCCATTAGGTACCCGGAAGGCACCTGGGCCCACCCAAGCCCTAATCCAAATATACCAACGAGTCCCGAATCATAATACAGACTTGCTCAAGCCTTCGAAACACTAAAAACAACGCTAAAACTCGAAATCACACCCTCAAACCTCAAGAACCAAACTTAGGAATTTTAAGCTTTCTAACTTCGCTAACAACGTGCCACACTGACCTATACATCTCGGAACGACACCAAATTTCACAGATTACTCACATAACATCCTTCGAACTTGCCCGTGCGATCAAATTGCCAAGACAACATCATATACATATATTTAAACCTGAATATTCATGAATTCTATCGAATTTCATGAAAATATCAAATTTTCCATTTTTAAGTCTGAATCACGTCAAACGAAATCTGATTTCCACCAAACATTACAGAAAGTGCTTAAAATATATATAAGACCTGTATCGGGCGCCGAAAAAAAATACAGGCCCAATACCATTACTTTCTACATAGATTTCATTATCAATTTCCTTAAATATTTTCAGAAAACATTTTTACTCAAAAATTCATTTCTCGGGCATGGGACCTCGGAATTCGATTCCGAGCATATGCCCAAGTCCCATATTTTCATACGGACACTCGGGGACTGTCAAATCCCGGGTCCGGGCCCGGGTCCATTCACCCAAAATGTTGACCGAAGTCAAATTTATTCATTTTAATATCGAATCTTAGCATTTTTCACAGAATTTCATATTTAAGTTGTTTGGTTACAGCCCCGGACTGCGCACGCAAATCAAGGCAATTACAAATGATGTTTTCAAGGCCTCGGAAGTACGGGATGGGTAATAATATAGGTGATGACCCTTTGGGCCGTCACATTCTCCACCTCTAAAAACAACCGTTCATCCTCGAACGGAGAGAAGAAGGAAGTACCTGAGTCAGGAAATAAATGAGGGTACGGCTTCACATATCGGACTCGGACTCCCAGGTCGATGCCTTAGGAGGCTGACCAATCCACTGACACGAACAGAAGGGAAAATCTTGGATCTCAATTGACGAATCTGCCGGTCTAGAATAGCTACCGGATCATCCTCATAATATAAGTGCTTGTCCAAGTGGACAGTGCTGAAATCTAACACGTGGGCTGGATCGCCGCGATACGTCTGAAGCATGGACACATGAAAGACTGGATGTACGGCTGATAAGCTAGGTGGAAATGCAAGCCTATAAGCCACCTCTCCCACTTGATCAAGAATCTCGAACGAACCAATGAATTTAGGGCTAAGCTTGCCCTTCTTCCCAAATATCATCACGTCCTTCATAGGCGAATTTTGGAGCAATACTCGCTCACCAACCATGAAAGCCACATCTCGAACCTTGTGATCTGCATAACTCTTTTGGCTAGACTGAGTTGTACGAAGCCTATCCTGAATGATCCTTACCTTGTCCAAGGCCTCCTGAACCAAATCTTTACCCAACAACCGAGCCTCTCTCGGCTTAAACCATCCAACCGGAGATCCACACCGTCTATCATATAAAGCCTCATAAGGAGCCATCTGGATACTCGACTGGTAGCTGTTGTTGTAGGCAAAGGAAAGAACTGATCCCTTGATCCTCCAAAGTCAATGACACAAGCCCGGAGCATATCCTCCCATATCTGAATAGTCCGCCCGGACTACCCATCTATCTGAGGATGAAATGTTGTGCTCAACTCTTCCTGGGTGCCTAACTCTTGTTGAACTGCTCCCCATAAATGCGAGGTAAATTGCGCGCCCCGGTATGAAATGATAGATACCGGCACAGCATGAAGGCGAACAATCTCCCGGATATAGGTCATAGCTAACCTCTCGGATGTAGGAGACTGCCACAGGAATGAATGCGCTGACTTGGTCAGCTTATCAACAATGACCCATGCTGCATCGAACTTCTATTGGGTCAACGGAAGTCCAGTAACGAAGTCCATAGTGATCCTCTCCCACTTCCACTCGGGAAGCTCAATCCTCTGAAGTAAACCACCTGGCCTCTGATGCTCATACTTAAAATGGTGACAATTCAAACACCGCGCCACATATGGCACAATATCCTTCTTCATTCTACGCCACCAATAATGCTGCCGCAAATCCTGATACATCTTAGCGGCGCCCGGACGAATAGAGTACCATCAACTCAACCTGAGTACCCAACTCTCTCTGCACGGCTCTCCAAACTGAGATGTGAACTGAGTGCCTCTGTAGGAAATGATAGAAACTGGAACCCTATGCAAACGGACAATATCCGTGATATAAATCTCAGCTAACCTCTCCGATGAATATGTAGTACCGACACGAATGAAGTGTGCCGACTTGGTCAGCCGATCCACAATAACCATATAGCATCAAACCTCCTCGATGTCCGTGGGAGTCCAACTACGAACTCCGTGGTGATCTGCTCCTACTTCCACTCCGGAATATCAAACCTCTGAAGAAATCCACCAGGTCTCTGGTGGTCATACTTGACCTGCTGACAGTTGAGACACCGAGCCACAAACTCCACAACATTCTTCTTCATTCTCCTCCACCAATAAGGCTGCCTCAAATCCTGATACATCTTCGCGGCACCCGGATGGATGGAATACCGCGAACTATGAGCCTCTGCTAGAATCAAATCTCGTAGTCCATCTACATTGGGCACGCAAATCTGGCCCTGTATCCTCATGACCCCATCATCACCAATAACCACATCTCTAGCATCACCGCGACGGACACGGTCTCGAAGAACAAGCAAATATGGATCTTCATATTGGCATGCTCTAATCTGATCGTAAAGAGAAGACCTGAAGGCTACATAAGCCAACACCCGTGGGGGCTCTGATAGATCCAATCTCACCAAATGAACTGGTAAGGCCTGAACATCAAGAGCTAATGGCCTCTCTGTTACTAGAAGGTAAGCTAAACTCCCCAAACTCTTCGCTCTGCGACTTAAGGCATCAGCCACTACATTAGCCTTCCCCGGATGATATAAGATAGTGAGATCATAATCCTTGATGAGCTCTAACCATCTCCTCTGATGAAAATTCAAGTCCTTCTGCCTCAACAGATACTGAAAACTGCGATGATCAGTGACAATCTCACACTGCACTCCATACAAATAATTTCGCCAAATCTTCAAGGCATGAACAATGGCAGCTAACTCAAGATCGTGCACTAGATAGTTATTCTCGTGCACCTTCAATTGTCTGGACACGTAGGCAATCACCCTACCGTCATGCATCAATACCGCTCCCAAGCCAACTCTAGAAGCATCACAATAAACTCTGTAAGAACCTGAACCAGCAGGCAAAACTAATACTGGAGTTGTAGTCAATGCCGAGGTTCTGAAAGCTCTCCTCACACTCATCAGACCATCTGAATAGGGCACCCTTTTGGGTCAATCTGGTCAAAGGCGAAGCAATCGAAGATAATCCATCCACAAAGCGATGGTAGTATCCCACCAAACCAAGGAAACTCCTAATCGCTGTAGCTGAGGAAGGTTTGGGCCAACTCTGCACCGCCTCTATCTTCTTCGAATTAACCTGAATCCCATCACTAGACACCACGTGCCCCAAGAAAGATACTGATCCCAACCAAAACTCACACTTGGAGAATTTCGCATAAAGCTTCTTCTCCCTCAATCTCTCCAACACAACTCTCAAATGACGAGCATGCTCTTCCTGGCTATGAAATAAACCAGGATGTCATCAATGAACACAATGACGAAGGAATCAAGATAAGGCTGAAACACATGTTCGTCAATTGTATGAATGCAACTGGGGCATTGGTCAGCCCAAATGACATAACCAAGAACTCATAATGACCATACTTGGTCCTGAAAGCAGTCTTTGGCTTATCAAAATCCAATCCTCAACTGATGGTACTCAAATCTCAAATCAATCTTGGAAAACACTATGGCTCCCTGAAGGTGGTCAAAAAAATTATCAATACGGGGCAAGGGATACCAGTTCTTCACTGTAACCCTATTCAACTACCGATAGTCGGACCCATCCTTCTTCTTAACGAACAACACTGGTGCACCCCAAGGTGACACACTAGGCCGAATGAACACCTTATCCAGGAGCTCCTGAAGCTGCTCCTTCAATTCCTTTAGCTCCGCTGGTGCCATACGATATGGTGGAATAGAAATAGACTGAGTGCCTGGCACCAGGTGAATACCAAAATCAATATCCCTATCAGGTGCCATGCCTGGCAGGTCTGCAGGAAAATACATCTAGAAAATCATGGACCAAAGGAACCTAATCAATAGCAGGATTCTCACCACCGACATCCCTCACAAAGGCCAAATAAGATTAAAACCCCCTTTTCAACCATGTGCCGAGCCTTCAGGTAAGAAATCACCCTGCTAGGCATATACTCGGAAGAACCTCTCAACTCAACCCTCGGACACCCTAGCATAACTAAGGTCACGGTCTTAGCGTGAAAATCAAGAACATCATGGCACGGAGATAACCAATCCATGCCCAAAATCACGTCAAAATCGACCATGTTGAGTAATAGTAGATCCACTCGAGTCTCCAGAACCCCAATAGATATAGTGCACGATCGATACACACAGTCCACAACAACAATATCGCCCACCGGAGTCGACACATGAACAAAGGTGACTAGAGACTCACGGGGC
The DNA here is from genome assembly GCA_005239505.1 of Nicotiana paniculata. Classification (NCBI taxonomy): domain Eukaryota; kingdom Viridiplantae; phylum Streptophyta; class Magnoliopsida; order Solanales; family Solanaceae; genus Nicotiana; species Nicotiana paniculata. The sequence goes on from ML353208.1 coordinate 140,489, forward strand.
ATATCCAAAAAATTAGCAAAATATGAAGAAACATAGGTATATGTGGAACCATGGTCAAATAAAGCCAAGGCATCACGGCAACAGACTGAAACAATACCTGCAATCACGGCATCTGAGGCCATAGCATCCGGCATGGCTGGAAATGCATACATACGAGCCTGACCTCCCCCTGCTCGACCTCCCCCTCTAGGGTGGCCTCTGGCTGACTGACCGCCACCCCTGACTGCCTGGGCGGGTGGTGAAGTAACTGGAGATGAAGTCGAGGGCTAACCCCTCTGCTGAGAAGATAAATAGCGGAGGCACTGCCTCCACACGTGCCCGAACTCTCCAAACTCAAAGGAACTCCCCGGAGCTGGAGATGGGGACTGATAGAAGCCCCTAGCACCTGAACGGCCACTGGAAGACTCGTGCATACAAGAACCCTGAACTAGAGGTGCTCGAGCTGCACTCTGAACTGGGAGGGCACCGAAAGAAGTACAACATTCTTGAGAACCACAGGGACACTGCCCCGAAGATGCACCACTATATGTTGGGCGGCCTGACTAAGGAGGCCTTAATGGATGACCCTTACCCTGCTGAAACTGTTCCCTGAAGGGAGAACCACTGGAACTGCACAAACCATGAGGCCTCTTGGCCTCTCTTTCCTCCCGCTCCTAGCGGCGAAAAAACTCTATATCTCGAGCTATATCAACAACCTGCTCGAATGAAGCACCCAACCATCCACAAAAATCCTCACCCTCTCCCTATCAGTACGGACAAGCTCATCTCGTATTGAGTGACGGATACCTCTCCCTGGCACAGTTGCTCGAACTGCCTATGCTGCTCCTCTCTTTGGGACTGAGGAACGTACTTCTCCAAGAAGATAATGGAGAACTGTCGCCAGGTGAGAGGTGCTGAACCAACCGTTCTACACCTCTCGAGCGACTCCCACCATGTAAAGGCAGCACCCGCAAACTGAAATGTAGAAAATGAGACCCCACTAGTCTCCAAAATACCCGCGGTGCGCAGTATCCTCTGGCACATATCTAGAAATCCCTAGGCATCCTCGCCCTCTGTACCGCTGAAGGTCGGAGGCTGAAGTCTGCTGAATCTCTCCAACCTGCGCTACTCATACTCAAGCATAGCAGGGCCCACATAATCCGGAACCGGAGCAGCTGGCTGAGCTGAGGCTGTTCCCGGTGCCTTAATACCCTGTGCAGCCTACTCAGGTGCCCGGGAAGCTGGAGTCTGATTGCCTCCCATGGCCTGAGCTATAGTGGTAGAAGAAGACATGGCAACTGCCTGAGCCAAAGTGGTGCATATTGTCAATATCTGAGACAGGACCTTCTGAAGACCCCGAATAAACATAGGCATTGCTGGTGCGTGAGCATGTCCTGCTGGGACATCATCAGCGGAACCCTGACCATGATTGATAGGGCGATTCTGAGGTACTGCCACGGCTGCTGCGTAGGCTGGCCCCCTACTTCTACCACGGCCTCGACCTCTCGCTGGTCTAGCCGGTGAATGGTCACTCTGATCGGTGCAGCATGTCCTCACCATCTGTGAGAGAATGAAACAACATAAGTTTATATTTCAAGAATCAATAGATCAACACGAAAGAGTTCAAGAAAGATAGAATGTTTCTTAAAAGTTTGGCAGCCTCTTGAAGATAAGCATAGACGTCTCCGTACCGATCCGCAAGACTCTATAAACCTGCTCATGACCGTTGAGTCCTATGTAACCTACGTTTCGGATACCGAACTGTTACGACCCAAAATCCCAACCGGTCGTGATGGCGCCTATCGTGGAACTAGGCTAGCCAACATAATACATGATCACAATTTCCAAAAAAAAAAACATCCCATTTCCGAAATCTGAGAATTTCATAAATATACAGGACTACTGAATAAAGAAAGTCATCATAGTAAAATACTGCAATCCCCAAAACCCGGAGCCAACGTGTCATGACATCTAATGAAATAATCCAAAATAACTATTATAATAAAAATCTCCAAAGCAAAGATAAATACACAGGAAGGGAAAACAGAGATGCTGCGGACGCTGGACAGCTACCTCTATATTCCGCAATTTGGCTCCACTGCGGACAATAAAGGCTAATGATCGAGGTCTGCTCCTGAATCTGCACACATAGGTGCAGTGAGTAATGTGAGTACACCAACTGAATAGTAATGAAAATAAATCAGGTCTGAGCAACAAGAACATATGAAATCAATGTCATCAAATCACAGGAGGCACAACCTTACTTTCAAATAGTATAACATAGATGTATGAAATCGTCATGCCTTAAAATCAACTTCCGAAAATCCTTTAAAAATGTATATTTTTCAGAAACTTCAACCAGAAGGTCTAGTATAAATGGAATAAATCATATAGAGGCCCCTCGGGCAAACACATTTCATAAGCTCAAAATGAAAGTAGCGGAATCATTAGTAGCCCTTTGGGCAAAACATGTATCATAATCAGCCCATTGGACATGCCTCACAGTCATTCTTAATCATTCACTCAGCACCTCACAGTCACTCATAATCAGTCACTCAGCACCTCACAGTCACTCGTCACTCGGCACTCGCACTCAATAGATACCTGCGCTCACTGGGGGTGTGTACAGACTCCGTCTTCGGAGGGGCTCCTTCAGCCCAAGCGGTAAATAAACAGCCAAATCATGGCATCAATCACTCTCAGGCTCTCGGTCTGTCTCATTTCATAAATATCCTCACAATATTGGCCCTCGGCCGCACTCAGCCAGACACTCTCAACATGCCACTCGGGCCATAAATAAAATGGGGTTCTCGACCCAAAAAACAAATAGTATTTCCTTTCAACAAATAGTGATATCATCAAATAGGATTGTCAACAATTTCATGCGAAAGACTGATTTTAAAATTATAGTTTGAAAGTAGTGAGAATATCAGTAAAATAGCCCTTAAGGGGTTAAAACAGATCGGGACTAGGCCCCAATATGGCTCACAGCCCAAATATTACACAATTATTTTAGAACATAATTAACACAAGGTTTTGAGTAAATATGCAACTCATTAGTTGCCGCGGAGAGGACCTAGTCAAATCCGAAGTCAGTACGCGCCACATACTTGTCATCCGACATGTGTGCCATTCTAGAAACAGTAAGGAATACTAAGTTCGGGGTTTCATACCCTCATGACAAGATTGAAGACCATTACTTACCTCTACCGGGCCGCGACACTAGTCCGCAATGCACTTGCCCATCAAATTGGCTCCCGATTACATCGAATCTAGCCAAAATTAGTTCAACATCATTAAAATATACCCAAGAAACAGAACCCAATCGAAAATCATCAAATAAAACAAAAATCTCAAAATTCGGCAAAACTCGAGCCCCGGGCCCACATCTCGGAATCCGAAATTTTTTACATCATTAGAACGCTTGTCCTCCCACAATTTTATACATACTAAGAAAACTAAATTCGGACCACAATTTCCATTTCAAAATCTTAAAAGAAATCCCAATTCCTTCCTCCCATTTTTCCAACTTTTCTTACCCAAATCCTTAAATTTTCAAGCCTAATATCACTAAAATAGCATAGGAAGATTAACAAATCAAAGAACTCACCTTTGCTGAAGATCCTGGAAATCCCCTCCCAAAACCACCTTCAATGCACTCCCCCGCATGCAATTTGATGAAAAACTAATGAATTTCGCGGAGGAGGTCCTTTTATACTGATCTGCACAGTCATTTCCGCACCTGCGGACAACTGGTCACACTTGCGGACCCAGGGTGGGCACCTGCGATAAGCAACTTAACAGACAAAATCTCGTACATGCGACCAACCTTACGCACTTGCGACATCGCAGGTGCGACAAACTCCTCACACCTGCGGACCTGTCCTACACAGCCAGAATTCGCACCTGCGACTTCCCCTTCCGCAGCTGCGTGATCGCACCTGCGACTCCCCTTCCGCAAGTGCGAAAACACCAGCAACCAGTATAGCATATTTTTCAAAAATCACTCCAACTCCCCGTCAACAATCCGAATCAATCCCGAGCCCCTTGGGGCCGCAACCAAACATACCAACATATCCCTTAACATCATTCAAAATTAGTCGAGCCTTCGGAACACCAAAAACAACACGAAAACACCAAATTTACATCAAATTCAAGCCTAAGAACTTTGAAACTTGTAAAATTCGCCAACTACGCCGAAACCAATCAAAACACCTCTAATTAACCTGAAATTTTGCAGACATATCTAAAATGACATTATGAACCTGTTCCACCTTCTGGAATTTCATTCCTACCCCGATAGCCTATTTTTCACTTCCGACCGAAAATCGCCAAAAATTAATTTTCGTCAATTCAAGCCTAATTCTACACCGGACATCAAAAAATTAATCAGAACACACTCCTAAGTCCCAAATCACCTAAAGAAGCTACTTGAGCCATAAAATCCGTATTCTGAGATCGTTTACTAATAAGTCTACTCTCAGTTGACTTTCTCAAGTATTAGGCTACTTTAAAAGGTTAAATGCCTAAACTCTAACCATAACCTATTCGGACCCAAACCAATTGATCCAACACATATAAAATAAGATAAGGGTACATTAAAAATTTAGAAATAGAGGAAATGGGATAAATCTCACGGAACGACCGGTCGGGTCGTTACATGATTGTTGGGTACAACTTGGTCCAGGATGCCCTGGATAATGTGAAGGTGATTCAGGATAGACTTCACACAGGCCAGTCTAGATAGAAGAGTTATGAGAACTAGAAAGTTCACGATTTAGCATTCATGGTTGGAGAGCGGATATTTCTTCGGGTATCGCCTATGAAGGGTGTTATGAGGTTCAGAAAGAAGGGCAAGCTGAGTCCAAGGTACATTGGTCCTTTTGATATATTGTGTCGTGTTGGGGAGGTTGCTTATCAGCTTGTTTGACCTCCCAGCCTAGCAGGAGTTCATCTGGTGTTCCATGTTTCTATGATCTGGAAGTATCACGGTGATCCGAATCATGTATTGGATTTTAGCTCAGCCTATTTGGACAAGGATCTATCTTATATTGAGAATCTAGTGGCTATCTTTCACAGGAGGGCTTTAGGTCAAAGAACATCATTTTAATAAACGTCCACTAAAGGGGTTAGCCGATCGAAGAGGCGACTTGGGAGACCGAGCGAGATATGCACAACCGGTATCCTCACCTTTAGATATATGAAGTCTTATTGGAATGATTATGGGTGAAAATAGTTGTTTCAGAATCAAGTCGGAGAGTGAGGTGCCTAAGATTCGATAAAATCGACTAAATTTATGGAAGGTCTGTCTTTTTATAGATGTTCGTAAATATCAATTGAAAATTTGGGAAAGAGGTAAACATGAAAGTTGTAGCTCTTTGAAAATGATTTCTAAGCGCAAACTTATGTGCGTTTTACTGGACAATGGGCAGTATGCGCGCCAAGATGTGCGGCCGGATAGTCTCGTGTGTGGCCGTGCACTTGTAGCAGTGCTACTTCCCTGATGTGCTTCTAGATACGTGGGAGCGCATCCAGGGGGTCATTTTTAAAGACCTACTTCGTCCCCCACACCCCAAAACACAAAAAACTTGCTCTAGAAAGGGAAGCTCTCAAGAATCTAAGTTCTCCGATGTAAGGACTCAGTCAGTCCTTTTGAGAGTTAGAGACCTGATCCCTGTTAAATGCTTTCCATATATCAAATGCTGCTATTTTGGATTGCCAGGAGGGTTTGTGTTGGTTTTTGAAACAAATTGAGACACTTAGTCTCTTATTTGGAGCTTAAGTTGGAAAAGTCGACCGGATGCCAGCTTGTGCTTAACGACCTCTGATTTGAATTTTGATGGTTTTGTTAGCTCTGTTAGGTGATTTTTGACTTAGGAGCGCGTCCGGAATGTTATTTGGAGGTCCATAGAAGATTCACGCTTGAATTGGCGAAAGTTGGAATTTTGGTAATTTTGGTCGGCAGTGGAAATTTTTATATCGCGTCCGGAATGGAATTCCGAAAGTTGAAGTAGGTTCGTAGTGTCAGTTTTGACGTTTTTGTAAAATTTGAATTTATTCGGACGAGATTTGATTTGTTTCTACGTCGTTTGTAAAATTTCAAAAATTTCAAAGTTCATTAGGCTTGAATCGTTGCATAATTCGTGTTTTTGATGTTGTTCGATGTGGTTTGAAGGCTAGACTAAGTTCCTATGGTGTTTTAGGATTGTTTGGTATGTTTGGTTAAGGTCCCTGGGGCCTCAGGTGTGTTTAGGATGCTTAACGGATTTAAATTTGGACTTAGGAAATTGCTGAGATTATTGGTTTCTGGTGTTCCGCACCTGCGGAGAGGAGACCGTAGGTGCAGACTCGCACGTGCGGATAATCACGCATAGAATAGGATTGCAATTAATGGATAGGGGTCAGATATGCGAGGAATTTCCGCATCTGCAATGCCCGCAGATGCGCCTCAGGACCCCCAATAGCGGATGTGTGCCCGCAGGTGTGCATGCCCAGGTGCGGCCATTTGCTCCCGGATGCGGGCCTAGTCCCTTAATCCATTTTCGCACATGCGAGGGATATTCTGCAGGTGTAGCGTCGTAGGTGCGATCCATGGCCCGCTAGTGCGAGATCTCTGGACATAATAGGGATAGAATCGAGGGTTGAGGTTGATCTTCACGAAATTCGATTTTGAGCTTAGGAGAAGGCAATTTTTTGCGGGTTTTGAAGAGGAATACATTGGGTAATGATTCCTAATCCTACTTTGATAGCATTTCGTTAATCTATTGTTTTTTTCTTCATTTAATCAATGAATTTGAGTGAGAAAGTGGGAAATTGGGGGAAAAGTTCCGCAATCGAATTTATGAGTTTTGAGTGGGATTTAGACGCTTGATTTGGATGATTTTTGTACGAGTGAACTTGTGAGTGAATGGGTATTCTTAATTGATAACTTTTACCCGATTTCGAGACGGGGGCCTGGGGAGGCTTTTGGGCATTTTCTATTTTTCTTGCCTTAGCCTCGTTTTTATTAGCTATATTTGTTACTTGTAGCTATATTTACATTATGTAATTGATTTGACTAGATTTTGGCCAATCGGAGTTGGATACTTGTAGCCTCATTTTGGATTGATTGAGCTTGGTTCAAGGTAAGTGGCTTGCCTAACCTTGTGTGGGGGAACTTCCACTAAGGATTTTGGTACTAATTGATATATGAGGTCGTGTACGTGAGGTGACGAGTACGTTCACGGGCTATTTGTTGTAAAACTCCAATTTTCACTAAATCATAACCTGTTTTCCTTGTTTGAACTACACTAGCATATGTAACTACCTTGTTTAGATTAGAAAATCATGCCAACGTGTTTTGACTGTCTATTTGAACTCTGTGCAGCATGTTTAGTGAAAATCCTATTTTCTTTGGTTTGAACTTAGCTTAAGTTGTAGGTTTCTTGCTATAATTGTGTTTATTGGTTGATATGCATATTTACTTTGGGACAACGAAACGTTTTTCCGGGAGATCCCCATGTACTGCATATTTACTTTGGGACTACAGAATGGTATTTCGGGAGATCTCCAAGCGGTGCATATTTACTTTGGGACTACGAAACGATATCCGGGGAGATCCCCCTGCACGTTTACGTTTGGGACTATGGGACGGTATTCCAGGAGATCCCCTATTATTATTACTGCGTTACGAGCTGATGGATTTATTGAATTCTTTTCCTGTAGATTTCCGTATTGGTTTTTACTGTAATATTTATTTATGTCTTATTTCATTATATTTATACCAATAGGGACCTAACCTGACCTCGTCACTACTCGACCGAGGTTAGTCTTGACACTTATTGGGTATCATTGTGGTGTACTCACGCCCTTCCTGCACATGTTTTCGTGTGCAAATCAAGACACCTCTCGTCTCAGTATTAGCCCAAAAGCAGTAGCCACCGGAGACTTCAAGGTATATCTTCACCCTCTAATTTGTTATAGCATTGGATTAATAATTATTGATTCTATGTTCATGAGATATGAGTTGATGGGTTTGATAGAAAAGCTTAAATGATTATAGGTTTGGGTTGTTGATTATTTATTAAAGGTGTTGTTTAACTTATGGGTGATGAAGAATTGTATTAATTATAGCAAATTGAGATTTTAGAATTTATCTACGAGCAAGAGAATGGGTTTTTGGGTGTAGAAACACCATTAATAAGGTATATGAAGCTTTATGCCCACCAAGTTTGAGAAAATCCCCAAGTGGCCAAAACATGAGTATTATTGCTAATATTGAATCCCTTTGACTTGTATTTGTATAGATTAATGTTCAAAAGGTTGGAGAATGTTGTACTGCGCTCAAGAGCATGAAGTTAAGACATGTGAGGCTAATTCTATATGTTTGGGAATGTCAATGACTCTCCCTACACTACGTTTCTTTTACGACATTACTAATTGCCTAAGAAGTATAGTTAAGTCTAGTTCCGTGAATAGTTGCAAAACTTCTATTATCTAGCTTCATAACTCGTTCATTACTTTCATTACGAATGTTGTGAGCTCAGTGCATAATCAATATAGACTTGGGTTTGATGCCCATGAGTCTCAGCCTAGATTACTCAACATGTCATAAACAATTGAAGTTTCAATTTTCATAATAAGTTCATGAGTACATGTCCCAGTCCAGTTCTATTTAGAATTCAAGTATCATGTAACTCAGTATGGTTTAGTATTTCAGTATCATGTATTACAGTACGATTCTCAGTTCTTGTTTTCAAATACCTGAAGGTTGAGCACCTATATTTTGGCTCGGGGCCGCAATTTATGATTTAGCATCTTTGGGACTGAGGTAGGAGTTATGTATACGTATACTTGGGCCCGAGGCTGCAATTTTTGCACATATATATTGGGTCTGAGGTCGTGTCACGACCCAATTTACCCTCCGAAAGGTATCGTGACACCACCTAGTCTCTATGACTAGGTAAACCTAAAATTTGCGAAAAATGACAGAATCAATAAAATAAAGACAGAAAAGAACTCAAGTAGATATAACATAGACAGAAAAGCATATACATTTTCACTTCCAAAAACCCGGAATGTCACCATAGTCACAAACGTTGTACTAAATGTAGGTCTATACAATGAAACGGTGGAAAAATACACAAGTCATCTATGCCTATACTAGCGTAGAAGGGGACTCGTGGGATTCTGCGGACGCGGAAAAATTACCTCGCGGTCTCCTGGCTACCGCTAGGATGACTCCTAGCCACGATACTGGGTGTTGGTACCTAGATCTGCATATGGGGAAAACATGTGCAGGAAAGGGCGTGAGTACTCCACATTCGGTACTCCGTAAGTGCCAAGCCCAACCCAATCAAGTAGTGACGAAATCAGGTTAAGGCCCTACTGAGTTTGTAAAACAAGTTAATATACAATTTAAAATAGTGAAAAAATAGATAAGCTATGATGAACAGGATTAACGAAAACGGAAAGATTTAATAACAGAAAGAGAGCCCTCGGCTTAGCACATCATATATCTCAACAGTAAATATGCAATGTAGTACACAGAGAAAGCTCCCGGATCTTAGTCCGTAGTCCCAATTTAAATGTGCTATGCAGTACAGGGGGAAAGCTCTCGGATCTCTGTCAGTTGTCCCAATTTAAATATGCATTTTAGTACGGGGGAAAGCTCCCGGATCTCGGTCCGTAGTCCCAATTTAAATATGCATTTTAGTACGGGGGAAAGCTCCCGGATCTCGGTCCGTAGTCCCAATTTAAATATGAAATGTAGTACAGGGGAAAGCTCCCGAATCTCAGTCCATAGTCCCAATACAAAGCAGAAGTATGTCAATTATGGCTTAATTAAACAGTCCAGGAAAACAATAGGCAATAATAGAGTAAAACTACCTAAGCATGATGTGACTAGTAGCAAATAAGAGGAAATCAAGTCAGAACAGGTAGGCCTGCTTACTCTTAGGCTATCTACTCAATTAAGATAGGAAACAGTAATATATGAATGAAAATAAGTGATTTCATGGGAGTAAAAATAGGATTTTAGCAACAATGACCCTCGTGTACGCACTCGTCACCTCACGTACACGACGTCCACATAACAAAATCAGTATAAAATGCCTAAGGGAAAGTCCCCAACACAGAATTAGGCAAGACACTTACCTTGAGTGCGCTAATCAACTCAATACCACGATCTTGCCACGAGTATCTGACTCTGGGTGGCCCAAATCTATTCAAATTGATTGCATGGTGAAAATATCACTTCAACGGAACAAAATAGCTAATTATTTCTAAGCTAATATGCGAAATTAGAAAATTCACCCAAAAAGTCTCTTGGGCCCACATTTCGGAATAGGGTAAAATTTATAGTTCCCGAACAGCCATTCGCTCACGAACCCACTCGAACAAGAATCATCAAAATCTGACCTCTAAATCTCCCTAAATCCTCGGATTTCTACTTGGGGAAATTTCATCCCATTTTCATGGTTTTCCATCCAATTTCATTGATTAGATTGAGGAAAATGACATAGATTATTGATATATAAAGGGACTAAGGTTAGAAAACGTTACCTATGATCCTCCTCTTCAAATACCACTGAAAATCACCAAGTTCCAAGCTCACAATTGAATTTGGAATTATGAAATTCAAACCCTCAGATTTTTGGTATAAACTGCCCAGATATTTCGCACCTGCGATACTGGGATCGCACCTGCGGTGCCACACCTGCGGAAACCCAATCGCATGTGTGGAAATTCATTAAGTGGCCTAGGGTCGCACCTGCGGCACCCTTTTCGCACATGCATATCCGCACCTACGGAAATACCATTGCAGGTGCAGAAATTTGTTTAATGATCTGGGGTTGTACCTGCAGAACCCCCTTTGCAAGTGCGGAAATATCATCGCAGGTGAGAGACACCAGAACCAGAATGGTTCAGTTGTTCCCCAACATCTCAAACTCACCCGTTGGTTATCCGAAACAACTCCGACGCCCCCGAGACCTCAACCAAACCTACCAACTGACCCTAGTACCTTGTTCAAACTTGGTCGAGCCTTAAAACCACATCTCATAACATCAAAATCATCAATTATGCATAACTTCAAGCCTAAGAACTTAGGAAATTTCTAGAATTCACATCTTATGTCGAAACACGTCAAAACTAATCCGAATGACCTCAAATTTTACACACATGTCATAAATGACATTACGGACCTACTGTCGCTTTCGAAATTCCATTCCGAGTCCGATATCAAAATCTCACCTATCGGCCGAAATTCTAACTTTTGCCAATTCAAGCCTAAAGCCACAACCGACCTCGAAAACACATTTCGAACACGCTCCTAACCCCGGAATCACCCAACAGAGCTAACGGAGTCGACAGAATTCCATTCTGGATCCTTCTTCACACAGCTCTAGCTACGGCCATATTTCTAAAGCTAAATTCCATATTTATGGACTATGTGTCCAAAATCAACCCGGATTTCATCACTCAACGGTCCGACAAGTTCCAATATATAAGTAGACATGGGAGAAGCAGTTAATAGGGGATCGGGGTGCTAATTCTTAAAACGATCGACCGGGTCGTTGCATCCTCCCCCTCTTAAGAAAATTGTTTGTCCTTGAAAGAGCATAGAAACATACCTGAAGCTGCGGAAAGATGAGGGTACTGGCTCCGCATATCCTGGTCAGTTTCCCAAGTCGCCTTCTCGACTGGATGGCCCCTCCACTGAACCTTTACTGACGCAATATCCTTTGACTTGAGCTTTCTGACATGCCTGTCCAATATAGCCATAGGCTCCTCAACATATGATAGATCCCTGACCAATTAGACAGAGCTGAAATCCAAGACATGAGTCGGGTCACCGTTATACTTCCGGAGCATGGAGACGTGGAACACCGGATGAACCCCTGCTAGGGTGGGAGGCAGGGCTAGCTCATAAGCAACCTCCCCAACACGTTGCAAGACCTCAAAAGGGCCAATAAATCTTGGACTCAGCTCGCAATTCTTCCCGAACCTCATGACGTCCTCATAGGCGATACCCGAAGCAAAACCCGATCACCACCCATAAATGCCAAGTCACAAACCTTCTGGTCGGCATAGCTCTTCTTCCTGGACTGAGCTGTGCAAAGTCTCTCCTAAATCACCTGCACCTTCTTTAGGGTATCCTGAACCATGTCTGTACCCAACAATCGGGCCTCGCCCGGCTCAAACCATCCCACGGGAAACCTACACCGCCTACCATACAAAGCCTCATACGGTGCCATCTGAATGTTGGACTAGTAGTTGTTGTTATAAGAAAACTCTGTAAAAGGAAAGTATCGATCCCATGACCCTCCGAAATTCATCACATAGACACGGAACATATCCTCGAGAATCTGAATCGTGCGCTCGGACTGCCCGTCTATCTGTGGGTGTAACGTTGTGCTAAACTCTACCCTTGTGCCTAACTCCTGCTGAACGACTCTCCAGAACCGTCAGGTGAACTGTGTACCTCTGTCTAAAATTTTAGATATTGGAATACTGTGTAGGCGAGCAATCTCTCTGATATAAATCTCAGCCAGCCTCTCTGATGAATATGTAGTCAGTACTGGAAGGAAATGGGCTGATTTGGTCAGCCGATCCATAATCACCCAAATAGTATCATGCTTCCTCAAAGTCCGAGGAAGTCCAACCACAAAGTCCTTGGTGATCCGCTCCCACTTCCACTCTGGAAGCTCAATCTGCTGAAGTAACCCTCCCGGTCTCTGATGCTCACATTTGACTTGTTGATAGTTAAGACACTTGGCTACAAATTCAATTATATCCTTCTTCATTCTTCACCACCAATAGTGTTGTCTCAGATCCTAGTACATCTTCACGGTAACCGGATGTATGTTATAGCGGGAACTATGGGCCTCCTCAAGAATCAACTCCCGAAGCCCATCCACGTTGGGCACACAGATACGGCCCTACATCCTCATCACCCCGTCATCTTCTATAGTTACATCCCTAGCATCACCCTGCCGGACTCTATCCTAAAGAACCAAAAGGTGGGGATCATCATACTGGCTCTCTCTAATACGATCATGAAAGGAAGATCGAGTAACAAAACAAGCTAATACCCGGCAAGGCTCCGAAAGATCCAATCTCACGAACTGACTAGTTAAGTAATGAACATCTAAGACTAGAAGCCTCTCAGCTGCATGAAGGTATGCCAAACTCCCCAAACTCTCTGCCTGGCGGCTCAAGGCGTAGGCCACCACATTGGCCCTCCCCGGGTGGTATAATATAGCGATGTCATAGTCCTTTTGCAACTCCAACCACCTACACGGGCGCAAATGTAGATCCTTCTGCCTGAATATGTGCTGCAAACTGCGGTGATCCGTGAATATCTCACTCGGAACACCATATAAATACTTGCGCCAGATCTTCAGAGCGTTAACAATCGCTGCCAACTCCAGATCATGAACAACGTAGTTTTTCTTATGGACCTTCAACTATCTGGACGCGTAGGAAATTACCCTACCGCTCTGCATCAATACCTCTCCCAATCCAATCTTCAAAGCATCACAATAAAGTGTATAGGACCTAGAATTGGTAGGCAAAACTAACACAGGAGTTGTAGTCAGGGCTGTCTTGAGCTTCTGAAAGCTTTCATCACACTCCTCAGTCGATATAAAAGATGCACCCTTCTGGGTCATTCTGGTCATAGGCGCTGAAATGGATGAAAATCCCACCACAAAACGACGATAATACCCAGCCAAATCGAGGAAGCTGCGGATCTCAGTAGCTGAGGCCGGTCCGGGCCAACTCTGGACCGCCTCCACCTTCTTCGGATCTACCTTGATCCCATCTGAAGACATCACGTGGCCTAGGAATACCGCATAATCAAGCCAAAATTCACCCATAGAAAACTTTACAACTTCTTCTCCCTCAATGTGTGAAGCACGGTCCTCAAGTGCTGCTCATGGTCCTCCTATGACCTAGAATATACTAGAATGTCATCAATGAACATAATGACGAAAGTATCAAGATAAGGCCTAAATATGTTGTGCGTCAGGTGCATGAAGGTTGCTGGGGCATTGGTCAGCCCCAATGACATAACAAGGAACTCATAGTGGCCATATATGGTCTTGAAGGTAGTCTTCGGGATATCTGGTTCCCGAATCTTCACTGATGATAACCAGAATGTAGATCAATCGTGGAGAACACCCTAGCACCCTATAACTGGTCAAATAGATCGTCAATGCGAGGCAATGGGTACCTGTTCTTCACTATCATCTTATTCAGCTATCGGTAGTCAATACACATATGCATTGAGCCATCCTTCTTCTTCACAAATAATACCGGAGTGCCCCAAGGTGATACACTGGGCCTAATGAATCCCTTCTCAAGCAACTCCTGTAACTACTCCTTCAACTCCTTCAACTCATGAGGGTCCATGTGATAAGGAGGAATGGAAATGGGCTGAGTGCCTGGCAACAAGTCAATGCCGAAATTAATGTCTCTATCGGGTGGCATACTCGGGAGATTAGCTGGAAATACATCAGAATAGTCCCTGACAACTGGAACTGACTCAACTATAGGGGTCTCAGTACTAACATGTCTCACATATGCATAATATGTATCACACCCCTTTTCAACCATCCGTTGAGCCTTAAGAAAAGAAATGACTCGGCGGGGAGTATACTCCAAGGAACCTCTCCACTCTAACCTCGGAAATCCTGGCATAGCCAGTGTCACAGTCTTGACATTACAATAAAGAATAGCATAATAGGGAGACAACCAATCCATACCTCATATAACATCAAAATCTACCATATTGAGTAGTAGTAAATCAGCTCTGGTCTTAAAACCACTGATAGTAATCAAACATGACCGATATATGTGGTCCACAACAAGAGAATCTCCCACCAGAGTAGAAACATAAACATGGGAACTCAAAGAATCCCGGGCTATCCCCAGATGTGAAGCAAAATTGGAAAACACATATGAATATTTAGAGCCTGGGTAAAATAATACCGATGAATCCCTATGACAAACGGGAAAAATATATGTAATGATTTAATCTGAAGCAATGGCCTCGGACCGGGCCAGAAGAGCATAGTACCTTGCCTGGCCTCCCCCTGTAGAGCGACCTCGAACTCCCCGACCACCACCTCGAGCTTCCTGAGGTGGTGGGGTAGCAGTTGGGGCTGGAAAAATAGCTGGAGGACCTGGTGGAAGACGTGGAGCCTGATAAATCTGAGGGGGTGCACCCTGATAAGTCTGAGGTGGTGCGCCCCTCCTCACTCTAGGGCAATCTCTGATCGTATGATGAGGGTCACCACACTCAAAGCAACCCCTCAGAGGACGTGGCGGCCGTTGTTGACTCTGAACTGGCCTGCTAGGCTGGCCAGTGATAGCACCTCGAGCAGGATATACCGGAGATACTGGTGGTGCATAATAAGGCTCCTAAGGTCTAGGAGGAGCTAGAATACCGATGTCTGCTGAGAGAGCTGAATAAACAGGGCGACTCAAAATAAACCCTACCATAACGTGCTGCTGGTGCACAGGCTCCTGAAAAATGGCCAGTCTCTCGAGACCTCTTGGCCTCTCTCTCCCCCCTGTCCCGGGCTAACATAGTTTCAATCCTCTGGGCAATACTCACGGCCTGTTGGTAAGTAATATCGGTCTCCAGCTCTCTGGCCATGCTGGTCCGAATACTGGGGTGGAGTCCCTCAATAAAGCGCCAAACCCTCTCTCTGACAGTGACAACAAAAGCTGGTGCATGGCAAGCGAAATGGCAGAAACGGACTACATACTCTAACATAGTCATGGCACCCTGGCGTAGCTACTCAAACTCCACACGTCAAGCATCCCTGAAGCTCTGAGGGACAAACTCAAGTAAGAACATCTCAGAAAGCTGAGCCCAAGTAAGTGAAGCTGCCTCCTCCAGGCTACTAAGCTCAAAAGCACGCCACCACTAATAAGCTGCTCCCCTCAGCTGGAAACTAGTGAAAGAAATCCCACTTGTCTCCACAACACCCATAGTGCGCAGAATGCAATGGCACCCCTCAAGAAAACCCAGGGTGTCATCGGAAGGTAGTCCACTGAACTCAGGTGGGTGGTACTTCTTGTACCTCTCATGTCAGAGTTGCTCTGCCTCAGGAACAGCTATCCTAGTCTCATGCTGAGCTGGAGCTGCTGGGTGCATAGAAATATACTCTGGAACCTGCCCAATATGAACTATCTGCTCAGGGGTACGGGCTACGAGAGTCCGTGTCCCTCCTCCAGCCTGGGATGTAGCTGGAGCTATCGAGAGTAGACCCGCCTGAGAGAGAGTAATGAAGGCACTCAAGAACTGGGCCAATGTCTCCCGGAGATCTGGAGTAACAGTATGAGCCTCCTATGCCCCTCCAACTATAGTTGTTGGGGGCTCCTCTGCCTCTGCTTTAGCCGGTGCTCGGGCTGCACCGCATGCTCGTCCCCTGCCCCGGCCCCTACCTCTGGTGGCTCTGACTGGGGGCTCGGGTGCCTGGTCATAAGTACGTCCTTTATGGATACAAACCACCTGCAAGCAAAAATAAAATAGAGTTTCAGAATTTGATGACAATAACTAGCACGATAAGGAATTCCAAAGAATTTGATTATTCTTAACAGTTACATAGCCTCTCAAAAATAGATACGGACATCTTCGCACCTATCCGCGAGACTCTAACAAACCGGCTTGTGACTTGTGACTCCTATGAATGTAGACGCTCTGATACCAACTTGTCATAACCTAATTTACCCTCCAAAAGGTATCGTGATGGCACCTAATCTCTATAACTAGGTAAGCCTAAAATTTGCAGAAAATGATAGAATCAATAAAATTAAGATAGAAAAGAACTCAAGTAGATATAACGTAGCTGCTCAGCATATACATTTTCCCTTCCCAATACCAAGAATGTCACCATAATCACATGCTCTGTACTAAATGTGGCTCTATACAATGAAACATTGGAAACATACACAAGTCTTGTATGCCTATACAAGAGTAGAAGGGGACTCGTGGGATTTTGCGGACCCGACAGAATTACCTCGTGGTTTCCTAGCTGCTGCTAGGATGACTCCTAGCCACGATACTGGGTGCTAGTACCTGGATATGCACATGGGGAAAACATGTGCGGGAAAGGGCGTGAGTACTCCACATTCGGTACTCCGTAGGTTCCAAGCCTAACCCCAGTCAAGTAGTGATGAGGTCAGGTTGAGGCCCTACAGAGTTTGTAAAACAAATCAATATACAATTTAAAACAGTGAAAAAATAGATAAGCAATGATGAACAAGATTAACAAAAATGAAAAGATTTAATAACAGAAAGAGAGCCCTCGGCTCAGAACAACATATATCTCAACAGTAAATGTGCAATGCAATACACGGAAAAAGCTCCCGGATCTCAGTCGGTAGTACCAATTTAAATATGATATGTAGTACAGGGGGAAAGCTCCCAGATCTCTATCCGTAGTCCCAACTTAAATATGCATTTCGATACAGGGGGAAAACTCCCGGATCTCGGTCCGTAGTCCGAATTTAAATATGAAATGCAGTATAAATGGAAAGCTCCCGGATCTCGATCCTTAGTCCTAATTTAAATATGCAAAGTAGAAATATGTCAATTATTGCTTAATTAAACAGTCCAGGAAAACAACAGGCAAGAATAGAGTAAAACTACCTAAGCATGATGTGACTAGTAGCAAATAAGTGGAAATCAAGTCAGAACAGGTAGGCATGCGTACTCTTAGGATATCTACTCAATTAAGATAGGAAACAATTATATATGAATGAAAATGAGTGATTTCATGGGAGTAAAAATGGGATTTTAGCAACAATGACTCGTGTACGCACTCGTCACCACACGTACACGGCGTCCACGTAACAAAATCAGTATAAAATGCCCAAGGGAAAGTCCCCAACACAGAATTAGGAAAGACACTTACCTTGACTGCGCTAATCAACTTAATACCACACTCTTTCCACGAGTATCTGACTCCGGGTGGCCAAAATCAATTCCAATCGATTGCATGGTGAAAATATCACTTCAAGGGAACAAAATCGCTAATTATTTATAAGCTAATACACAAAATTAGGAAATTCGCCCAAAAAGTCCCCGGGGCCCACCTCTCAGAATCGGGTAAAATTAATATTTCCCAAACACCCATTCACTCATGAAACCACTCGAATAAGAATCAATTAAATCTGACGTCTAAATCTCCCTAAGTCCTCGGATTTATACTTGGGGAAATATCATCTCATTTTCATAGTTTTTTCATCCAATTTCATTGATTAGATTGAGGAAATTGATAGAGATTATCGATATATAAAGGGATTAAGGTTAGAAAATTGTACCTATGATCCTCCTCTTCAAATTCCACTCAAAATCGCCAAGTTCTGAGCTCACAATCGATTTTGGAATTATGAAATTCAAACACTCGGATTTTTCGTATAAACTGCCCAGATATTTCACACCTGTGATACTGGGATCGCACCTGCGGAAACCCAACCGTAGGTGCGGAAATTCATTAAGTGGCTTGGGGTTGCACCTGTGGCACCCCTTTTGCACCTGCGGAAATACCATCGCAGGTACGAAAATTTGCTTAATCGCCTGGGGTAGCACCTACAGCACCCCCTTTCGCACCTGTGTATCCGCACCTGCGGAAATACCATCGTAGGTGTGAGACACTAGAACCAGAATGGTTCAGCTGTTCCTCAACTTTTCAAACCCACCCGTTGGGCATCCGAAACAACCCCGAGGCCCTCGAGACCTCAACAAAACCAACCAACTGACCCTAGTACCTTGTTCAAACTTGTCTGAGCCTTAAAAACACATCTTATAACATCAAAATCATCAATTATGCATAGATTTAAGCCTACGAACTGAGGAAATTTCTAGAATTCACACCTGATGCCGGAACACGTCTAAACTCATCTGAATAACCTTAAATTTTGCACACCGATCATAAATGATATTACGGACCTGTTGTCGCTTTCAGAATTCCATTCCGAGTCCGATATCAAATCTCACCTATCGGCAGAAATTCTAACTTTTTCCAATTCAAGCCTAAATCCACAACCGACCTCGAAAACACATTCTGAACACGCTCCTAACCTTAAAATCACCCAACAGAACTAACACAATCGATGGAATTCCATTCCGGATCCTTCTTCACACAGCTCTAGCTACGGCCAGATTTCTAAAGCTAAATTCCACTTTTATGGACTATGTGTCAAAAATCACCCCGAATTTCATCACTCAAAGCTCCGACAAGTTCCAATAACATAAATAGACAAGGAAGAAGCGGTGAATAGGGTATCAGGGCACTAATTCTTAAAACGACCAACCGGGTCGTTACAGGCCGCAATTTATATATTCAGATAAATAGGTTGTTAATCATTCAGAAGAGGAAGTATTCATATCCTTACTTACTTTGTTCAGTTCAATTATCGGTTATTAGTATAGTTATCAATTCATCTATCAATTATTAGTATTTGTTCTCAGTTATCGGCTATCAGTTAAATTTTAGTTTCAGCATTTACAGTTCTTTCTTCCAGTTTCTTTACATACCAGTGCAATTCAAATGTACTGACGTCCCTTTTGCCAGAGGCTTGTATATCATGATGCATGTAATGATTTACAAGTTGACAATTCAGAGCGCTAGGATTCTCGTACAGGCTATTTGGTGATCCTTGGTTCTTTCGGGGAATTATCATTTCTTTACAATCGTAAGTATTTTTAGACAGTCAATATTTTCAGTACTTCATTAGAGGCTTCATAGACTAGAGTATCAGTTACACAGAGTCACAAGTTTTTCATCTTGAGAAATGTTTGCTACATGTATGTTTTATAATTATATTAGTGTTTATTTGATTTATATAATTCAGACTTTCAGTATATCAGCATTTTCAAGTTTATCTTCTGCATTCAGTATGTTATGATATCACATGTTGATTCAGCCAGCCCGTTGGTTCGCTCGGTCACATGTAGTCAGGCACCGATGTCGTGTTACGTCCAGGACCAAGTTCAGGGCGTGACGAAATCAATCAAAAATTGATCATAGTGGAGTTTGATAAGGTGGAAGGATGTTCATCTACTATTGATCCTTTGGTAGATCTTACCAGCTACTAGAAGCTTATTGGAAAGATTTTGTACTTGATAGTTATCCAACCTGATATGTTGACCAGATTCTTAGCCAATTGATGCAGGCTCCTAAAAGATCCCATATGGAGGCAGCTCTTAGGGTGGTGAGATATCTCAAAAGTGCACCAGGTCATGGAATTCTCCTGAAGATATCACATGTGCATTCTTTTATTGCATTTTGTGACTCAAATTGGGGTACTTGCCCTGTCACTAGAAGATATCTTACTGGCTACTTGGTCAAACTTGGGGGCCCCTTGGTTTCTTGAAAGTCTAAGAAGAAACACACAATATCTAGGAGCAGTGCAGAAGCCGAGTACAGATGTATGGCCACTGTTGTTGCTGAGCTCACTTCGTTACTAAGACTTTTTGTAGAATTGGGTATGCATATTCTTCAACCTATATCTATTGTGATAAGAAGGCTGTTATACATATTGATTCCAATACTATTTTCCAAGAGTAAACTAAACATATTTAAATTGACTGTCATTTTGTTCTCCAAGGAGTTCTGGTAACCAAGTATGTGCATACTTATTATCATTTTGGCTGATCTGCTTACTAAGGGATTAACTTCTGGGCAACATCATTTGTTATTACGCCAGTTGGATGTGATAAATATACTTCACCCTCCAACTTGAGGGGGATTATTGAAGCTGTCACGACTTAAAATTCATTAAAGGTCGTGATGGCGTCAGACACTTAGGCAAGCCAACAGTAAATAGTTAATTAAATTCTCATTTTAGTATTTCTGAAAACATAAATTTCCTTCAATATAACTAGTAACAGATGAACTTTAAGGAATAATATTAACGTTTTCCAATTTCAATACTAAATATCCCATAATCATCCCAAAACCCGGTATCACAAGTGCATGAGAATTTACTAGGAAGTAAAATAAAATACCATAACTATCTGAAATACAAATTCGGACAAAAAGGTAGATACACGTACTCTGAAGAAGACTCTGTTGGCTGTGGTCGTCTCATGAGATGCAACTCATCTAAGTCCCAGTATCAACCACGCCGGTGCACCCACAAGGCCACTATCCATACATGTACCTGTACATCAAAATGTATAGCAAGTTTAGTATGAGTACAACAACAACGCGTACCCAATAAGTATCACGTCTAACCTCGAAGAATTAGTGACAATAGGTCGACTCCAACACTTACTAGTAGTCCAATAATATCAGGCACAATAAAGAATAAATATGAAATAGAGTAAATATATGGAATAAACATGTATAAAATACATTGTAGAATTCGGCTCTTCACGATTTTACTCAAACTCTCAACTAGTAAGTTCCCTCCGTAACCGGATACATATATATATATATATATATATATATATATATATATATATATATATATATATATATAACAAATTCCNATATATATATATATATATGCATATAACAAATTCCATCAAAAAGACTGTCATATTCAAATCAGGGGAAGAAACCCTCAGTTACACTAGCTTCTTGCCAAATATTACACACAATTCCATGAGGATAATATATATACATAGGAAATGCCGAGACATAAGGCCTGATCTATCATAAAAGTAAATTGTGCATTGCCGAGGGTCGAATGGCACGAACTATAGATTCATCTATTACCCTGCCGAGGCGAACGGTCCGCTCCCATGAGAGTGTGGTAAATAAATCTTGCCAAGGCGAACGGCCTGATCCCATAAGAGCAGTAGAAGGAAATAGCCCACTCGCGAATCATACGTGAGACACGGTAAAATATAAATGTAATATTTAAAATCATATCTCTTTCTTGATTCTTTTAAAAAAAGGGGGAATTTAGCTTGTAGGTTTTTATGAAAATTACCCCGCTCGCGAAATATACATGCGACACAGTTACACATAGATTTCTTAAGCTATTATGGTACTCTTCAATCCCTTTCAAAATTACGAAGTTCAAATGGAAACTTTTAAATCTTAAGTTCTTAAAGGTCAACTCCTTTCAAAACATTTAATAAGCAAATTCAATCTTGCTCCCTCCCAAGTCAAATAATAAACATACATCAATAAGAATGTCAACAAGGCATGATTTAAGTCTAAAACTACCCGGGCATAGGCATAATTAGTAGCTACATACGGACTCTCGTCACCTCGTGTGTACGTAGCCCCCCACAAATAGAAACACACATTGAATTATTTCACCTATGGGATTAATTCCCTCTTACAAGGTTAGAAAGGAGACTTATCTCGCTCCAAAGTTCCATACTCAGCTCCCAAGCCCTTCTAACGACTCAAAATGATGCACAACGCTCCAAGAATAGTCAATAATTATGGAAATCCATAAATATATACTCAAATACTCATTATAGTCCAATTTAAAACAATTTCTAACTCCACTCGAAAAGTCGATAAAGTCACCGCCGGGTCTACTGTATTGGTAAAAAAGAGTTTCACACGTAAGTCATCTTTTGAAAACAAAGCCAGTCACGTGGACACATGAAAACGCGACAGCTGGATGTGATTCTTTGAAGAGGTACGGAACAAAGAGGCACGATTCAGCAAACGCTCGAGCTTATCAGCCATATGAAACTCAACCTGATCAAAACAAGGGAGAGGCATGTTCAGAATGAATCTAGACAAAGGTACGGGCAGATTCAAAGACACATAATTGATTACTCGAACGTTATGTAACCGTACCCCAATTACCATTATCCTTTGTAATGCCTCATTAATGTCATAATTAGTCATTAATGAGCAACCATAGCAAGAGTCGTATGTTATAGGAATTTTCTATATACGGGAGGGGAATACAGCTTGTAAATGCATCTGATTCTCGATTATAATTGACTTCGCTTTTCTATATTTCTGCAATATTGTCTATTATTCATTTTTCTCCGTTTCCTTTATTATCAATAACCCGTGTTCATCTTAAAAATAAGCTTTAGTCAAAGGGTCTAATTCTTTGGTTAAACAAATTGGCTGCATTACCGGGAATCTGATAATCTTTGTTTGCTTTTCAAGTAATATCCTCTGAACTATGTCAAACTCCAATGACAACAACCAGAAAAGGAGTGGAACCCCAGTTCCATCGCCTTCAAGAATCCCACGTGGTTCAATGGAACAATCCCCAGAAAGATCTAATAACAACAATGGTGATAATTATCAAACTGTGAAACAAGATCGTGTAAAGCAAATGATTGCAGAGTATGTGATCCAAGCTTTACAAGAATTTGTGAGAGTATTACGGGCAGCATTACCTACACCGCCGACGCCACCCCCAATAAGACCATCACCATGGAAAATACTCAATCTGTGTTGACAAACTCAGGAAGAGGAGATACTCCTAATGAATCTGTCAAAACGAGACCAGGTATATCTAATAACTCAGAATTACAAAATTTAATGCTAATCATACAGAAACAGGTGAAGGAGCAGAACGATTGCATCGAACAAATTCCTGGAATACCGCCTATCATCAAAGGCATTGATGTTGATAGATATTCTCAACAACCTTGGAAACCAAGTACAGCACCCTTACCTATACCCAAGAAGTTTAAAATGCCTGACATTCCCAAATATGATGGAACAACTGATCCACGTGAACATGTGATTGCTTTCACTATAGGGGTAAAAGCAACGACCTAACAAAACATGAGATTGAATCAGTCGTTGTCAAAAAATCTGGGGAAACACTTACCAAAGGGGTCGTAACCTTGTATTCTCTTCTCCCTGAAAATTTTATTGACTCTTTTGCTGAGCTTGCGGATTCGTTTATAAAAGCACACTTTGGTGCACAAAAAGTTGAGAAGAGAATGGAAGACATATTTAAAATAAAACAAGGAGACACGGAACTACTCCCTGAGTTTGTAGACAGGTTTTAACGAGAAAGAATGTACTTACCCAGGGTGCCTGATAGTTGGGAAGCCATGTCATTCGCAAGCAACCTAAATGATAAAAGCTCAAAAGCCACGAGACGACTTAAGGAAAGTCTAAGAGAATTCCCCACTACTACATGGAACGATCTATATAATAGGTACAATACCAAACTCAGAATAGAAGTAGATACCATTGCTCGTTCGAGAGATGAAGATCATTCCAGATCCAGACGTCCTGAATCAGATAGAAGATTAGGTAAAAACATGTACAATCCTTACTTAGGACCCTCGGGATGTGATATTCTCCCCAGGTTCGAAAACACTAGGTCGGACTATAGACCATAAGGAAGAGACGTAGTCTAATCCTTGTCTAGATCCAGAAAAGATCGAGATGAACGACCTAGAGGTAGTACTCAAATTAGGGACCATACCTTTAATGTAAGTACTACTGAACTTGTCTCAATATTGAGGAACATGAGAGATAAGGTTAAGTGGCCCAAAGAGATGCAGTCAAATCCAAGTAGAAGGAACCCAGATCACTGGTGTGAATTCTACAACGATCATGGGCACAATACTGCGGATTGCAGATTTTTACAAGGTGAAGTAGAAAATTTATT
The DNA here is from genome assembly GCA_005239505.1 of Nicotiana paniculata. Taxonomy (NCBI): domain Eukaryota; kingdom Viridiplantae; phylum Streptophyta; class Magnoliopsida; order Solanales; family Solanaceae; genus Nicotiana; species Nicotiana paniculata. The sequence goes on from ML353208.1 coordinate 165,032, forward strand.
GAAACGGGGCTATTTAACAGAATTTTTTAGTGATAAAGGTAAACATGAATATATAAGGAACAGACAGGAGCCCCCAAAGCCTCATTCTCCAAAATGAATCGTCAACGTGATACATGGAGGTGAATAAGTAAATGGAGTGATTTGTAAAACAACCACAAAATTCACAATCACACATGGGAAACAGGCTCGTGAAAATATTGAAGAAGACGATATAACCTTCGATGATGGAGATATCGACAGATTAATGCTTCCACACAATGATGCTCTGGTAATATCTTTACTTATTCATGACACTAACGTAAAAAGAGTGTTGATTGATCCTGGCAGTTCAGTCAACATCATTTTGCTAAGAGTAATGGAAGAAATGCTACTGGGGAATCAAGTAATCCCAAGGGCACGAGCCATATCAGGGTTTGATAACTCTACGTTTATAACAAAAGGAGAAATTGAGCTTAGCACTTATGTTGAGGAGGTGATCAAAAGTACCAGGTTCCAAGTCCTCGATACTGACATGGCTTATAACGTGATCGTGGGAAGACAATAGATCCATGACATGAAAGTGATACCATCCACGTTGCATCAGGTAATTAAATTCCCCTATGAATGGGGGATTCAACAAATCAAATGTGATTAGCAGACCGTAAGAAATATAAACTCTATGGTACACTACAACAAGAAAATAGAGGTAGAAGAATTACGAGATAAGGGAATCTCCCAAGCAGGTAATACCGCCCAAACAGGCATGGAAGAAATTACTACCTAAATAGGTACGGAAGCTATTATTTCTTAAACAGGTACGAAAGAAAATACTTACGAGAAGGAGAATCAAGTTACCACGGAAGGTGTACTATACCACACAAATACAGATTCCAGAACGGACGTCATTCGTGAACTGGAGGAAGATGAGCACATCAAAACAACTACAGAGGAGCTCGAAGCTGTTCCATTATCTGAACAAAAGCCTGAGCAAAAAGTCTATATAGGCACGAGGCTAGGCCCCGCTCGAAGAGGTAAGTTAATTGATTATTTAAAGGCTAACACAGACAGCTTTGCGTTGTCCCACTCAGATATGATAGGCATCCCACCAAGAGTAATGACTCATAGACTAAATGAAGATCTATCCTTCGTATCTGTTAAGCAGAAGAAAAGAAAGCAAGGACCATTCAATAACCAAGTGATCGACGAAGAGGTACAGAAACTCTTGAAGATTGGTTTGATACGAGAGGTAACGTACCCTAACTGGCTAGCAAACACCGTGGTAGTACCTAAAAAGAATGGCAAGTGGAGAGTATACGTAGATTATACTGATTTAATAAAGCATGCCCCAAAGATTCATTCTCATTGCCACATATAAATCAAATGATTGATGCCACAACAGTTCATAAATTATTGAGCTTCTTAGATGCATATTTTTGCTATAATCAGATTAAAATGAATCCCTCGGATGAGGAAAAAACATCCTTCATTAGAAACATGGGGACTTACTGTTATAAAGTTATGCCTTTTGGCTTAAAAAACGCTGGAGCCACCTATCAAAGTTTAGTGACTAAAATGTTCCAAGAACATCTTGGAAAGACGATGGAGGTCTATATTGATAATATGTTGGTAAAATCAACACAAGCACAAGACCATTTCCAGCATCTCTCAACTACTTTTGATACTTTACGCAGGTAAAATATGAAGCTAAATCAAGAGAAATGCGCTTTTGGAGTGCAATCAGGTAAATATTTGGGTTTCCTTGTATCGAACATAGGAATAGAGTTAAATCCCGCTCAAATTAAAGCTATTGAGAAAATACATGATATTTTAACAAATAAAAAGGAAGTTCAAAGACTAACAGGGAGAATAACAACTTTGGGTAGGTTTATTTCTTAATCTTTCAAAAGAAGTTTTAAATTCTTCTCCGTTCTCAAAAAGCAGAATCGGTTCGAATGGACTGAAGAATGTCAACAAGCCCTCAAAAATCTGAAGATTTATCTATGGAAACCGCCATTACTTTCAAAGACAAAATAAGGGGAAAGATTATACATCTACCTGGCTATCTCAGAAATTACTGTAAGTGCAGTACTGGTAAAAGAAGAAAAAGGTAAACAATCACCTATCTATTATGTAAGAAAAACTTTGGTAGATGTTGAGGCTAAATATCCACATCTGGAAAAGTTAGCCTTAGCTTTAATAATGGCATCTAGAAAATTATGACTATATTTTCACTGCCACCCAATCACCGTTGTGACCTCATATCCTTTAAGAAATATTCTGCATAAACAGGAATTGTCAAGAAGATTAGCCAAGTAGGCCATAAAATTAAGTTCGCATGAAATAATCTATCAACCTAGGACTGCAATTAAGTGTCAAATACTAGCTGATTTTGTTGCTGACTTTAGTAATAGCATTGTACATGAAGTAGATAAAGAGGTACACCTATTTAATGGTGCTAATCCAGGCCTATGGACCTTTTCTTCAAATATAAAAGGTGTCGGCTTAGGCATAGTCTTAATATCACCCACGGGTGAAAAGACATTGTAAGCTATAAAGTGTTATCCTATAACTAACAGTGTAGCAGGGTACGAAGCTGTTATTGCAGGGCTTGAACTCGCACGGGAACTCTCAATCGAGAAAATTATGATCAATAGCGACTCCCAACTGGTAGTAAATCACATACAGGAGACTTACATCGCTCGAGAGACTAGAATGCAACAGTAACTTGAAAAAGCACGAGAGCTCGTGAGAAAATTCAAAACATGGAAGGTAGTGAAAATACCTAGAGAGGAAAATGCAGAAGCAGATGCATTATCTAACCTCGCAGCAGTAACGAACAAAGACAATGCAATTGTCGTTCAACTATTTCATTCAATAATAGACCAGGACAGGAATGAGGTAACTTTCAACAACTTAACCTGGGACTGGAGAAACAAAATTCTTAATTTTTTGCAAAATGGCACCGTACCTGAAGATAGGAAAATAGCTCAAGCACTTCGCCGCAAAGCTGCACGGTACTAGCTAATTCACAACTCGCTTTATCGCAAGATGTTCGGAGGACCCCTGGTAAAATGCCTCGGACCTAAACAAACAGAATTTGTGATGAAGGAAGTCCACGAAGGACACTGTGGAAATCACTCAGGGGTGAGATCCTTAGTGAAACCACTAATTAGAGTTGGATACTATTGGCCTAAGACTGAAGAAGAAGCCGAGAACTTCGTAAATGTGACAGATGCCAAAGGTTTGCCAATAACATGTACCGACCAGCAGAATTATTGCATCCAATAATATCTCCATGGCCTTTCATGAAATAGGGTATGGACATAGTGGGACCTCTTCCCACAACTAAAGGATAGGTACGGTTTTTACTCGTGCTAACCGACTATTTTACAAAATGGGTAGAGGCAGAAGCGTTCAAACAAGTGCGAGAAAAGGAAGTTAAAAGCTTCTTATGGCGAAACATAATATGCTGCTTTGGAATACCAAAGGAAATCGTGTGCGATAATGGCCCACAATTCATAAGCTCGCAAATCACAGAATCCTTCGAAAGTTGGTAAATCAAGCGGATCACTTCAACGTCGTACAACCCCATGACTAATGGTCAAGCTGAGTCAACGAATAAGGTCATCATCAAAGATCTAAAGAAGCAGCTGGATATAGCCAACGGAAGCTAGCCTGATGAGTTATCAGTGGTACTATGGGCATACAGAACAACTTCAAAAATAGCCACGGGAGAAACTCCTTTCGCACTTGTTTATGGCTCAGAATCTTTAATAGCTGTCAAGATTGGCAAACCAAGCATAAAGTTCTCAACAGCCTTGGAGGGAGAAAACGACGACGAATTGAGGACCAACCTGGACCTGCTCGAACAACGGAGAGAAGCTATTAATACGGATGGCAGCTCAAAAACAAATAATAGAGCGTTATTACAACCGTAAATATCATCTCAGGCACTTCAAGATTGGGGACTTCGTCCTCAAAAAAGTCTTTCAATCAACGAAAGAAGTAGGTGCAGGAAAGCTAAATCCAAACTGGGAAGGACCTTATAAAATCCGAGGCATACCTAGGAAAGGCGCCTATGAGTTGGAAGCTATGGACGACAGAGTTCTACCAACAAGCTGGAACGCCATCCACCTAAAGAAGTATTACTTCTAAAGGAAAAGAATACTCCCTATCAGGTATCACACGTTCGATTTTATCTTAAACATTTAAAAATCTTACTAACTTTTTTAGATGATAGGCATAAAGTTAACACATCACCAGATGATGATGTTAGACCTGTAAAGACGCGAGGAAATAACACAATTCCCGGTCTAGGGTTACACTTTCCGATGGACGTTTGAAAAGGATTAAGCAGTCATCATCTTAAAAACTATATACCTTTGAGTCCGGAATGTTTTTTCTTCAAAGCTCAAACACTTGGGGGACTATACAGTATGGAAGGCTAAGATGAAGCAAATAAGACTATCAGAAAGTCAAAAGCTCGAGCCTTAAGAACCATCTACCCAAAGAGACAAGTGACAGGAGCAGAATCGAAAGAAATCAAAAGAGCCATCTAAATACAAAGCCTAATGCAAAAAGCAAAATCCTTCGAACATGTTCAGGTTAAAAGGCAAAATATTAGTCACAGGAAAGAAATGTACATCTTTATACTTATTTAAAGTTGTTGTAACAAAAACAGTTAGGGGTAAAATATCATCATCAATGTACTCATTCAAAAAACTGTTCTCAAATAAAATAGTTATGGATGAAAAGGTCTAAATCCTTGTATTTGTTCAAGAAACTGTTAGCAAATAAAAATAGTTACGAATAAGAAAACATTTCCCTCGTACTTATTAGAAAACTTTTTCCAAAACAGTTGCGGGTAAAAACCCCAATCTTTATAAAAACTGTTATTAGTAAAAAATAGTTGTTTCATAGTATGAATATCGAAAAACTGTTACCTATGAAAAACAGTTACGAAATACAAGAGTATATCAAATATGATAAACAAAAACCGTTGCAAACATGAGTTTTAGACGATAACCAAACACATGTAAAATGTCATGGAAGTTCAACCAAAAACCTTTCCTTGGAAATATTCTTAAACACGTGTAAAATTCCTATCACTCTATTGCATTATCATGAAGTTGAGACTTCTTCTTCATGTAAACGATAAAGGGCCTTCTTCCATAAACTATGCCTATTACAAAAAGGCACACATTTAATATGACACTGTACCTATTACAAAAAGGTACGAGTAGTCAAAAGCATTCCACATGCAAAACTCGGAGGTAAAACTAAAACCTCAAAAAATGAAGCATGCAAAAGACTTAAAGAGTGAAACAGAAACTCAACAAAAGTCGAACTAACATTAATATATTAAAATGGCTAAAACTAGGTATTAACTTATACTTAGCCGTTTAAAATTTTTACATACATTGTGGTGCCCTTAAGTTGTCATTTGGGGACTTTAAATAAATTCAAATGTACCCCCGATGGGACTGGGGGTAACCACCAATTGATACAAAGAAAAAAAAGGGGGGATGAACCAACTAAATTTCTTCAAGAGAGGGGTTGACTTCACTGGCAGAAGGAGCGAGAGAAACTAGGGATGAAGAGGCATGAGCGGCTAGAATATCACCATCAGGTGAAGAGAGGTTATGACCTTGTTGAGACTTCTCCATGGCTTCCTTAGTTTTAGCTATTTCAGCACTAAGGTCAAAACCCTCTTGACTCATTTCCATCAATGTGTCAAGGTAAGAATTCATGTACGCCCAGCTCACATCGACAACAACCACCTCTTCAAGATCTTCATAATCCTTTGCCCATACTTGAAGCTCGGCTCTCAATCCATCATTCTCCGCTTCCGCAGCTTCATGGGTGACCCTTAATGGTACAATTGAATCCTCTAAAGTTTGGGCTTTGTATAAAGCCTTACGGAGGTATTCTTGAGTACGAGTAATTAAACGAGCTCGCATGTGTATTCCTCCTTCTGCTCCAACAAGTTTTTCAAGTCTCTAATCTTTTTTAAGGCACGGGATAGCTGCTCAGCGAAAGAAGACTCCAGAACACTCTTGTCTTTATCAGCCTGACTGGAAGAAGCCTTCTCTACTGCCAGTTCTGCTGCCATGAGTCTCATATGCTACTTCAAGGTACTCATTTCCTCTTCTAAAGGCATCCATGTCAATCCTAAGGCTATCATATTGTGTTTTCCAATTATCAACATCGGCCTGCAGTTGTTTTGTCTCTTGGTCCGTGTTTGAAATCCACTTCATAAGCTCCATGCCTATAAGGTTAATCTACAAGAAATAAACCAGTCAGATATGGTAAATTTCATATACGAGAATGAAAGAGGATAACTTGCATCATACCTTCAAAGAAATATGCACGACCTCATTCGCCCATGTAAGAGCACCCTGGCTGGCTAGCTTTGCTTTCTCTGAGGGACATATCGAAGGCTTGAGCCACACTTCGGGCTCACCCATTTTTTTGAATATATTCCGCTCATCTAGAACCTTTATTACCACCTGCCGCATATCTCCGCTGGAAGACCCTACTTCCTTAACGGACGGCATGGAAGCAGGTACAGAAGATTAGAGACTTGAAAAACTTGTTGGGGCAGAAGGAGGAATACTCAGGAGAGCTCGTGCAATCAGTCACTCGTATTCAAGAGGACCTTCGTAAGGCTTTAGATAAAGTTCAAACTCTGGAGGAGTCGATTGTACTGTTAAGGGCCGCCCATGAAGCTGCTAAAGAGAAGAAGGACGGATTGAGAGCAGAGCTTCAAGTATGGGCAAGGGATTATAGAGATCTTGAAGAGGTGGTTGCTGTTGATGTGAGCTGCGCATATATGAATTCTCGCCTTGACACATTTACGGAAATGAGTTAAGAGGGTTTCTACCTTAGTGCTGAAATAGCTAAAACTAAGGAAGCCATGGAGAAGGCTCAACAAGGTCATAACCTCTCTTCACCTGATGGTGAGGCTCCAGCTGCTCGTGTCCCTTCATCCCTAGTTGCTCCCGCTCTTTCTGCTAGTGAAGTCAACCCCCCTTCTGAAGAAGTTTAGTTGGTTCACCCCCTTTTTTTTTATCTTTGTTTCACTTGGTGGTTACCCCCAGTCCCATTGGGGGTAAATTTCGATTTCTTTAAAGTCCCCAAATGACAACTTAGGGGCACCTCAATGTATAAAAATTCTATACGGCTAAGTATAAGTTAATACTTAGTTTTTACTTAGCTTTTTTAATATATTAATGCTAGTATGACTTTTGTTGGGTTTCTGTTTCACTCTTTAAGTCTTTTGCATGCTTCATTTTTCGAGGTTTTAGTTTTACCCCTGAGTTTGGTATATAGAATGCTTTAGATTACTCGTACCTAAATAGGCACGGTGTCATATTAAATGTGTGCCTTTTTGTAGTAGGTATAATTTATGGAAGAGGGTCCTTTATGATTGACATGAAGAATACGTCACAACTTCATGATAATGCAATAAAGTGATAGGAAGTTTACACATGTTTAAGAATGTTTCCAAGGAAAGTTTTTGTTTGAATTTCCACGACATTTTACATATGTTGGATTATCGTCTAAAACTCATGTTGCAACTGTTTTTGTTTACTAGATTTGATATACCCTTGTATTTCGTAATTGTTTTTCATAGGTAACAGTTTTTTGATATTAATTCAAGGGAATAATTGTTTTTCACTAGTAACAATTTTTATAAAGATTGGGGTTTCTACCCGCAACTATTTTTATTGATAACAGTTTTATAATAAGTACGAGGAAAATGCTTTTTCATCTGTAACTATTTTATTTGACAACAGTTTTCTGAACAAATACATGGATTTTGATCTTTCATTCGTAACTGTTTTAGTTGATAACAATTTTTGAGTAACTACAAATGAGGATGATCTTTTACCCCTAACTGTTTTTGTTACAATAGTTTTGAATAAGTATACATTTCTTCGTCGTGACTAATATTTTGCCTTTCAGCCTGAACATGTTCGAGGGTTTTTTTGCATTTTTGCTTTTGCCTTTCAACCTGAACATGTTTAAGGATTTTTTTTTTTTGTGTTTTTGCATTAGGTTTTGTATTTGGATGACTCTTTTGATTTTTTCGATTCTGCTCATATCACTTCTCTTGTTGGGTAGATAGGCCTTCAGTCTCAAGCTTTTGATTTTCTGATAGTCTTCTTTGCTTCGTCTTAGCCTTCCATACTGTATAGTACCCCAAGTGTTTGAGTTTTGAAGAATGAGATCTCAAGCACTTAATTATTCCTTCCTTTTGGCCTTTTTCCTGAAAAGGAAAAACATTCTGGACTCGAAGGTGTATAGTTTTTTAGATGGTGACTGCTTAAACCTTTAAAACGTCCATCAGAAAGTGTAACCCTAGACCGGGAATTGTGTTATTTCCTCGCGTATTTGCAGGTCTAATATAATCATCTGGTGATGAGTTAGCTTTATGCCTATCATCTAAAACAGTTAGTAAAAGTTTTAAATATTCAAAATAAAATTGAACGTGTGATACCTGACCAGGGGTATTTCTTTTCCTTAGAAGTAATACTTCTTTAGGTTGATGGCATTCCAGCTTGTTGGTAGAACTCTTCCATCTGTAGCTTTCAACTCATAGGCGCCTTTCCCAGCTATGCCTCGGATTTTGTAGGGTCCTTCCAGTTTGGATTTAGCTTTCCCGCGCCTGCTTCTTTCATTGATTGAAAGACTTTTTTGAGGATGAATTCCCCAATCTTGAAGTACCTGAGATGATCTTTACTGTTGTAAGAACGCTCGATGATTTTTTTTTGAGCTGTCATCTGTATCAGTGCGGCTTCTCTCCATGGTTCAAGCAGGTCCATATTGGTCATCAATCCTTCGTCGTTGGCTCCCACATGGCTGTTAAGAACCTTATGCTTGTTTCGCCAATCTCCACAGGTATTAAGGCTTCTGAGCAATAGACAAGTGCGAACGGGGTTTCACCCGTGGTTGTTTTTGAAATTGTTCTGTATGCCCATAGTACCGCTGGTAACTCATCAAGCCAGTTTCCTTTAGCTTTATCCAGCCGCTTCTTTAGATTATTGATGATGACCTCATTCATTAACGCAGCCTGACCATTAGCCACGGGGTGGTATGGTGTTGAAGTGATCCATTTGATTTTCCAGCTTTCAAAGAATTTTGTGATTTGCGAGCCTATGAATTGTGTGCCATTATCGCGCACGATGGCATATTATGTTTCGCCATAAGAAGCTTTTAACCTCCTTTTCTCGCACTTGTTTGAACGCTTCTGCCTCTACCCAATTTGTAAAATAATCGGTTAGCATGAGCAAAAATCGTACCTATCCTTTAGTTGTGGGAAGAGGTCCCACTATGTCGATACCCCATTCATGAAAGGCCATGGGGATATTATTGGATGCAATAATTCTGCTGGTCGATGCATGTTATTGGCAAACCTTTGGCACTTGTCGCATTTGGATACAAAGTTCTCGGCTTCTTCTTCCATCTTAGGCTAATAGTATCCAACTCTGATTAGGGTTTTCACTAAGGATCTCGCCCCTGAGTGATTTCCACAGTGTCCTTCATGGACTTCTTTCATCACAAATTCCGTTTGGCTAGGTCTGAGGCATTTAGTTAGGGGTCCACCAAACATCTTGCATTAAAGCGAGTTGCAAATAAGGTTGTACTGTGCATCTTTGTTTCAAGTACGGTGCCATTCTACAAAAAAATAACAATTTTGTTTCTCTAGTTCCAGGTTAAGTTGTTGAAAGTTACCTCATTCCTGTCCTGGTAGATCATTGAATGAAATAGTTGGACGACAATTGTATTGTATTTGTTTGTTACTTCCGTGATTGCTGCAAGGTTAGCTAATGCATCTGCTTCCGCATTTTCCTCTCTAGGTATTTATATTACCTTCCATGTTTTGAATTGTCTCATGAGCTCTCATGCTTTATCAAGATACTGTTGCATTCGAGTCTCTCGAGCGATGTAAGTCTCGTGTATCTGATTTACTACTAGCTGGGAGTCATTGTTGATCACGATTTGCTCGATTGAGAGCTCCCGTGCGAGTTCAATCCCTGCAATAACATCTTTTTACTCTGCTTCATTGTTAGTTATAGGATAACACTTGATAGCTTGTCGTGTCTTTTCACCCGTGGGTGATATTAAGACTATTCCTAAGCTGGCACCTTTTATATTTGAGGAGCATCGATGAGTAGGGTCCATAGGCCCAAATTAGCACAGTTAAAAAGTTGTAACTCTTTTTCTACTTCAGGGACAATGTTATTACTAAAGTCAGCAACAAAATCAGCTATTATTTGGGACTTAATTGCAGCCCTAGGCTGATAGATTATTTCATGCGAACTTAATTCTATGGCCCACTTGGCTAATCTTCCTGACAATTCCTGTTTATGCAGAATATTTTGTAAAGGATATGAAGTCACAATGATGATTGGGTGGCATTGAAAATATGGTCGTAATTTTCTAGATGCCATTATTAAAGCTAAGGCTAACTTTTCCATATTTGGATATCTAGTCTCAGCAACTAGAAAAGTTTTACTTACATAATAGATAGGTCATTGCTTACCTTTTTCTTCTCTTACTAGTACTGCACTTACAACAATTTCTGAAACAGCCAGGTAGATGTACAATATTTACCCTTCTTTTGGCTTTGAAAGCATCGGTGGTTTCGATAGATAAATCTTCAGATTCTTGAGGGTTTGCTGAAATTCTTCACTCCATTCGAACTGATTCTACTTTTTGAGAACTGAGAAGAATTTAAAACTTTTTTCGGAAGACTTAGAAATAAATCTTCCCAAAGCTGCTATTCTCCCTATTAGTCTTTGAACATCCTTTTTATTTGTTAAAATATCAAGTATTTCTTCTATAGCTTTAATTTGAGCGGGATTTACCTCTATTCCTCTGTTCGATATAAGGAAACCCAAAGATTTACCTAATTGCACTCCAAAAGCGCATTTTTCTGAATTTAGCTTCATATTATACCTATGTAAAATATCCAAAGTAGTACAGAGATGCTGGAAATGGTCTTCTGGTTGTGCTGATTTTATCAACATATCATCAATATAGACTTCCATCGTCTTCCGGAGATGTTCTTGGAACATTTTAGTCACTAACCTTTGATAGGTGGCTCCAGCATTTTTCAAGCCAAAAGGCATAACTTTATAACAGTAAGTCCCCCTGTTTGTAAAGAAGGAAGTTTTTCCTCGTCTGAGGGATCCATTTTAATCTGATTATAACCATAATATGCATCTAAGAAGCTTAATAATTCATGACCTGCTGTGGAATCAATAATTTGATCTATATATGGCAATGGGAATGGATCTTTGGGGCATTCTTTATTTAAGTCAGTATAATCTATGCATACTCTCCATTTGCCATTCTTTTTATGTACTACAACGGTGTTAACTAGCCAGTTAGTCTACGTTACCTCTCGTATCGAACCAACTTTCAAGAGTTTATGTACCTCTTTGTCGATCACTTGGTTCTTGAATGGTCTTTGCTTTCTTTCTTCTGCTTAACAGGTACAAATGATATATCTTCATTTAGTTTCTGAGTCATCACTTCTGGTGAGATGCCTGTTATATCTGAGTTGGACCATTCAAAGCAGCCTGTGTTAGCCTTTAAATAATCAATTAACTTACCTCTTCGACCGGGGCCCAGCGTCGTGCCTATATACACTTTCTGTTCATGCTTTTGTTTAGACAATGGAACATCTTCGATCTCTTCCGTAGTTATTTTGATGTGCTCGTCTTCCTCCGGTTCATGAATGACGTCCGGTTTGGAATCTGCATCCGTGTGGTCTAATGCACCTTTCATGGTAACTTGATTCACCTTCTCTTAAGTATTTTCTTTCATACCTATTTCAACAATAATACCTTCCGTACCTATTTGGGTAGTAATTTCTTCCATGTATGTTTGGGCGGTGTTACCCGCTTGGGAGATTCTCTTATCTCGTGATTCTTCCACCTCTACTTTCTTGTTGTAGTGTATCACAGAGTTTATATTTCTTGCGTTTTGCTGATCGCCTCTAATTGGTTGAATCCCCCATTTAGATGGGGATTTAATTACCTGATGCAAGGTGAAGGGTATTGTTGTCATGTCTTGGATCCATGGCCTTCCCACGATTACGTTATAAGCCATGTCAGTATCGATGACTTGGAAACTGGTAATTTTGATCACCCCCTCAGCATAAATGCTAAGCTCAATTTCTCCTTTAGTTATAACCGTAGAGTTATCAAACCCTGATATGGCTCGTGCCCTTGGGATTACTTGATTCCCCAATAGCATTTCTTCCATGACTCTTAACAAAAGGATATTGACTGAACTACCTGGATTAATCAACACTCTTTTTACGTTAGTGTCATGAATAAGTAAAGATACTACCAGAGCATCGTTGTGAGGAAGCATTAATCCGTCCATATCTGCATCATCTAAGGTTATATCGTCCTCTTCCATATTTTCACGAATCTGTTTTCCATGTGTAATTGTGAACTTTGTGGTTGTTTTGTAGACCACTTCGTTTACGTCTTCACCTCCGTGTATCATGTTGACGGTTCGTTTTGGAGAAGAAGGCTTTGGGGGCTCCTACCTATTCCTCATATATGTCTGTTTACCTTTATCACTAAACAATTTCGTTAAATAGCCCTATTTCAATAAATTTTCTACTTCTCCTTGTAAAAATCCGCAATCTGCAGTCTTGTGCCCATGATTGTTATGTAATTCACACCAGTGATCTGGGTTCCTTCTATTTGGATTTGATCGCATCTCTTTGGGCCACTTAACCTTGTCTCCCATGTTCCTCAATATTGAGACAAGTTCAGTAGTACTTACATTAAAGGTATGATCCCTAATTTGAGTATTACCTCTAGGTCCTTCATCTCGATATTTTCTGGATCTAGATGAGTATGAGACAACGTCTCTTCTTTTTTGTCTATAGTCTGACCTAGTGTTTTCGAACCTAGGACGAATATCACGTACCGAGAGTCCTAAGTAAGAATCGTACCTGTTTTTACTTGATCTTCTATCTGATTCAGGACGTCTAGATCTAGGATGATCTTCATCTCTCGAACGAGCAATGATATCTTCTTCTATTCTGAGTTTAGTACAATACCTGCTATATACATCATTCCATGTTGTAGCGGGGAATTCTCTTAGACTTTCCTTAAGTCTTCTCATTGCTTATGAGCTTTTATCGTTTAGGTTGCATGTGAATGCCATGGCTGCCTAATTATCAGGCACCCTGGGTAACGACATTCTTTCTCGTTGAAACCTGTCTACAAACTCAAGGAGTAGTTTTGTGTCTCCTTGTTTTATTTTGAATATGTCTTCCATTCTTTTCTCAACATTTTGTGCACCAGAGTGTGCTTTTATAAATGAATCTGCAATCTCAGCAAAAGAGTCAATAGGATTTTCAGGGAGAAGAGAATATCAGGTTAGGGCTTAATTCCTTTGCTGGTTGTTGTCGTTGGAGTTCGACATAGTTCAAAGGATATCACTTGAAAAGAAAACAAAGATTATCAGATTCCTGGTAACGGAACCAATTTATTTAACCAAAGAATTAGATCCTTTGACTAACGCTATTTCTAGGATGAACATGGGTTACAGATAATCAAGGAAATAGAGAAAAATGAATAGTAGACAATATTGACGAAATATAGAAAAGCAAAGTAGATTGTATTGGAGAATTAGATGCCTTTACATGTTGTCTTCCCTTCCCTTATATAGGAGATTCCTTGATATAACGTACAAATCTTGCTATGATTTCCCATTAATGACTAATTATGACATTAGTCGGGCGTTACAAATGATAATGGTAATTGGGGTACGGCTACATAATGTATGAGTAATCAATTGTGGGTTCTTGAATCTGCCCGTAGCTTTGTCAAGATTCATTCTGACCGTGTCTCTTCCCTGTTTTGATCAAGTTGAGTTTCCCGTGGCTGATGAGCTCGAGAGTTTATTGAATCGTGCCTTTTTGTTCCGTACCTCTTCAAAGAATCACATCCAGTTGTCGCGTTCTCCTGTGTCCACATAACTGGCTGAGTTGTCAAGAGTTAGATTATGTGTGAAACTTTTTTTTACCAATACACTCTTCCAACTTAAAGCATTTGAAATGAGAATGTTTCTTTCCAAATCAACTCCAAAGTTCCCAAAATTCAATTCCGACCATGCAAACAAGTTATAATACATAAAGTGAAGTGACTCATGGCCTCAAACAGCCGAAGAATGCGCTAAAGCTCAAAATGACCAATCGCATTGTTACATAAGTATGGCACGAAAGATTAATTTTGGGGTCAATATGTAAATAACACAAAGTTGAAATCTTTTATTATTATTGTTATAATAGATTGGTTGGTTAGTTAGTGGAGCTGTATTTTACAACCTGTACACCTCTGTACAATTCATTCAGTTAATGCCATAAGTGAAAATCCCTAATTCTGCTAGTCTAGTTCACTTTTCTTCTTTATTTCCATGGCTGATTCTAATATGATATATACTTGAATGTCACACATAATTGAATAATTCAGAATTTTGTTCTAAATATTCCTATAGTTCATTTCTTATGATCTTTATTCAATAAGATTGTGACGACTCAAAGGGTCATCACCTATATTATTACCCATCTCGTACTTCCTAGGCCTTGAAAACCTCATTTGTATTTGCCTTTATTTACGTGCGCAGTTCGAGTGCATAGTCGGACAGCTTAAATATGAGATTCTGTGAAAGATGCTAAGATTTGTATTAAAATAAAAAAAATTGACTTCGGTCAACATTTTGGGTAAACGGACCCAGACCCGTGATTTGACGGTCCCGGAGGGCCCGTACGAAAATATGGGACTTGGGCGTATGCCCGGAATCGAATTCCGAGGTCCCAAGCCCAAGAAATAAATTTTTGAGTAAAATTGTTTTCTGAATATATTTAAGGAAATTGAAAATAAAATCTGATTAGAAAGTAATGGTATCGGGCCCGTATTTTAGTTTCGGCGCCCGTTACATTTCTTAAATATGGTTTAAGCACTTTCTGTAAAGTTTGGTTGAAATCAGGTTTCGTTTGATGTGTTTCGGACTAAAAATGAAAAATTTGATGTTTTCTGAAATTTGATAGAATTCATGGATTTTGAGGTTTAATTCGATGTATATGATGTTATTTTGGCAATTTGATCGCACGGATAAGTTCATAGGATATTTTTGGAGGTAATGTGTATATTTGGTATGGAGCCCCAAGGGCTCGGGTAAGTTTTGGATAGGCCATAGATTGTATTTTTGTACTTGGAATTTGCTGGTGTAACTGATCTGTAGGATTCACATTTGCAAAGTCAGCATCGCAAATGCGAGCTATTCATCGCAAATGCGAAGATGCCCTTGCAGGCCAGGAATCTCAAATGTGACCATGTTTTTCGCAAATGCGAGTATGGGACCTTCGCAAATGCGACATTTCTGGTCGCAAATGCGATGTCCCTTCTTTTGCTCAGTGTTTGCAAATGCAAACTATACTTCACAATTACCATATCAGGGGTGTTTGCAATTGCGAACCCCAGTTCGCATTTCCCATGCCAACCAGTGGCCTGCAGTGCACTTAAACGGAAGTTTTACTCCATTTTTCATATTTTCTCAAACTCAAACACGCTTAGGCGATTTTTCCAAGAACAAGACTTCTTCCAAATCAATTGTAAGTTGTTTTTTAATTAAACCTTTCAATCATTAACATTATTTAACATGTTTTCAACTTAAAATCAAAGATTTTCATGGGTGAAATTGGGTGTTTTGGGTAGAACTTAGGTTTTTCTATAATTGGGGTTTGGGTGGGTGATTGACCTTTGATTTGAGAAATTTTTATATGGCTAGACTTGTGAGAGTATGAGGGTTCTGAAAATGTAAAATTTATCCGACTCCGAGATGCTGGCCTGAGGGGCATTTTGGTGATTTTACCTAATTTCGCGTCGTAACTTTGAATTAAATAGTAGAATCAGTTGCTTGAGATGTTATTTATGATATGGAATTCATTTGAATAGATTTGGGCCATTTGGAGTCGGATACTCGTGGCAAACGTGTGGTTTCGAGTTGATTTTTGAGCCGGTTCGAGGTAAGTGTTTGGTCTAACCTTAGCTTGAGGGAATAGGAGTTGAGTATTATTTGTTATTTGCTAATTGTAAAATACGATGTATAGGCATGGTGACGAATATCAATACATTGGTGTCTAGCATGACCGTGAGTCCCTGTATTGCGAATATTCTGACTTTGTCGTAATTGCTATGCCTAATTGAGGACTTCTATGCGTTGTAAAGGGTATGTGAAGGGAATTGTAATCTTTAAACATCTTTGGAGCATTGGCTCAAATTGTGAAATGAATAGTGGAAATGTATGAAAGAATTACATCTTGGAGCATTGGCTCAACTTGTGAAATATATAATGAAGAATTAAGAGATATTACATCCTTTGATGGCTCAAATTGTGAAATGAATAATGAAGAATTATGAGGTATTAGATTCGTTGGAGCTTTGGCTCAACTTGTGAAATGAATAATGAAGAAATATGAGGTATTACATTCTTTGGAGCATTGGCTCAACTTGTGAAATGAATAATGAAGAATTAAGAGATATTAAATCCTTTGGAGCATTGGCTGAAATTATGAAATGAATAATGAAGAATTATGAGGTATTACATCCTTTGGAGCGTTGACTCAAGTGATAGAATAAATCATTGAAATGAAAGTGAAAGAAATAGAAAGAGTTATTGAAATGTTCCCTTGCCGGGATTTAATTATTTAATTGATGTTACCCCTGCCGGGATTTAATTGTTTAATTGATGTTACCCTTGTCGGGATTCCTATTTCTGTTCTGTTTACTTCCTTGCCCTTGTTTGTGATTGTTGTTTAGGTAAGGAAGAGTGTTAAAGCATGAAGGGTGACGTCGTGCACTTGTCTTTGTGAGAATGAGAGTAAAGCACGAAGGGTGATGTCGTGCATTATTTGATATTGTCTCCCTTGATGGGATGTTGAGATTTCTGCTGTTGTTCCTTTCCCGGGATTTCTATTTCTAATTTGTTTATTTCCTTGCCCTTGTTTGTGATTGTTGTTTGGGTGAGGAAGAGTGCTAAACACGAAGGGTGATGTCGTGCATTGTTTGGCATTGTGAGGAAAGAGTGTAAAGCACGAAGGTGGATGTCGTATCATACGATGTACCATTCCGTACCATATCCATTGATTATACAGTGAGGAAAGAGAGAAAAAGCACGAAGGGTGATGCCGTACCATGATTTACATTGATTACATTATACATTGCATAGTGAGGACGAGAGTAAAAGCACGAAGGGTGATGCCGTGCAAGTTTGTGGTTTCTTGTCCTTATTGAAATGTTGGCTTTGTCGTTTGTTTTTTTCCTTATTGAGATTTCTTATATGAAACCGTTATCTCCCCACATCATGTCCCCCTTCCTTTATTCATTATTTTCTTCCTATGTTTTTATCCGTTGCATATATGTGTATATATATATATATATATATATATATATATATATATATATATATATATTTATTTGAACTGCACAGGTTTATTTGGTAGTTTGGTTCTAGCCTCGTCACTATCTCGCCGAGGTTAGGCTAGGCACTTACTCAGTACATGGGGTCGGTTGTACTGATGCTACACCTGCACTTCTTTATGTTGTGCAGATTACGCAGCCGGACCCGGAGGACATCATTAGTGGGAGTGTCTTCCAGCTCATCATAGAGGCTTCAAGGTATACCCGCTGGCGTCCGTGGGCCTTGGCGTCTCTTCCATCCCCTTGTCTTCGATTTTGCCTTGTTTTTCCTTTAGTTTCAAAGGCAGACATGTATTCCCTTTCAGACTTGTATTTAGCACTCTTAGACAGTTCGTGAGTTTGTGACTCTAGGTTTTGGGAAAGTTTACGCGTTTTTGTATTATGTTGCCCTTATTTAGCTTGGAACCATATTTATTTCCGCTGTTAAACTGTGAACTGTTTAGTTTATCCTATTAA
The DNA here is from genome assembly GCA_005239505.1 of Nicotiana paniculata. Lineage (NCBI taxonomy): Eukaryota > Viridiplantae > Streptophyta > Magnoliopsida > Solanales > Solanaceae > Nicotiana > Nicotiana paniculata. Next base: position 182,986 of record ML353208.1, read on the forward strand.
AGTTGTGTCAATATTTATTTATATACGTTGGCTTGTCTAGTGGGTTCAACGTTAGACGTCATCACGGCCCGATTGTGGGATTTCGGGGCGTGACAAAGATTCTCTTATATGTCATATCTCATAGCTTATTAAATTAACTAATAGCGATGTATTTGCCAAAATGGGACATTAAAAAATTAGACACTTCTTTTATTTCATGACTAATTAGTAATTGTACCACAACCTATAAAACTTTTTGATTTCATGTAGATGAAAATGGGATTGCAGTAACTTGTAAACAAAGGGGAAATACCACAAATATTCTTTTCTTTCTATAAACCGAATACAAGTTTGCTAAAACAAATCAATATTATTGGCAATTCATTTTTTCTTCTAATTAATTCACTTTTACAAAAGAAAAAATTACTATTCACCAATCATGATATTTCTTGTAAATATTTTTATTAGCTTGTTCATCAAAATAACCCAAATAAAAACCATCATCCTGCACTTTCCATAAGCATTTCACAACGTCTACTGGAACAATATCTCCTGCACCCCAAACGCATGATTGTATTCTGTTAAATACATCAAAACGTAAATCTTTATCGCCCCACCAAAAGTGACAAAAGAATAAAGTATTAAACGTCGCACAAAAATGCCAGTTGAAATCTGATCCTATAGCTGGGTAATGGTAGCCGAGCTCGTCATCTCCAGATGCACAATGAAATTCTAGTTGAGGAGAATTTGGAGGAAGATTATTGAGGATGTGCACCTCGTGACCAAATCCCTTGAAGCAGCTATGAGTATTTTTGGGCATGATTATAAATAACAAGAATATGATCTTCACTAAGTAGTGAACCATATTAAGAAATTAATAAGAATACTTCTGAATTATGAAGTTCTTTTGCTTCCTCCCAATTACTACTGTTTTGATGGTATATATAGGACAAATATGCTGAGACTTGCCTTTTTTTTTAGCCTTTTAATTTGAATAACAACAATCCTTTTGAAGATACAGTAACAAAGGAAATATATTTGTTGTTTTTCTTTTTTCTCTTTTTGTTTCCTCTACTCTTATGAAGCAATTAGAGGAAAGAAATTAATGTATCTTCATTATTTTATTACCTCAAAAGTTTTGGTCATTTATTTACTTTATTAATTAGAAGAATATTTGTGTGAAGGTAATTACAAATCTGAATGGGATCTTCTTATTTAATACTTTTTAGTATATATATATATATATATATATATATATATATATATATGTTACCAAAACTTTTCTTCATAAGATGATGATAAGATTAAAGCAGACTAATTAAGAAACTCATTAACTAAGCTGAAATGGAAAGCAACATGGTGGTGATAAATGTGTAGGATAGTGGGGAAAGGTGAAAATAAAGGAAAAGCAAAATGACTAGAATAAGAAAGAAAAAAATAATGAAAAAGATTAAGAAGAAAAAAATTAAAACAACTTTTTATATCTATCTATCTATTTATATTATTATAAAAGCATGAAAATATTGGCGGTTTACAAAAATAATTTTATAATATAAAGCATAATAACTCATAATAAAAGGACATAACCGGAATCCTAGATATTAGCCTTGTAATCTTAATAATTTTAGGACACAATACTAAACGTTAGGAATCCTACGTAATTACCTTTAGGAATCCTATTCTTATAATCTTTCGGAATGTCTAATTTATATAAAATTAAACAAGTAAATATTTTTAGTCATGTAATTCTATTACTTTTAAAATATACTTCTTAAAAATTCCTCTTACTAATTTAATTTGAAAATATATTATAATATCTTGTTACTAATTTAATTTGAGAATGTATTATATTGTCCAAATCCATCATCATTAAATTATAATAGAGATGTTAGAACAAAATGTTCACTTGATATTTGGTTGGAAGAGTAAGAGATTGCGGTACTCTAATTTATTAAATTTTGAGGATAAATTAAAAGCAAATAAACTCCAGTCGTACTACAACTAACATTACTTAACAGTATAAAATTGGTATTATTGTTGTATTATGAAATTTGATAACATCTATTAAGTACACTTTATTACTTTAGTAGATGATTTGAATTAGTTTCATATTCTTATAAATTGTGTTTGTTAAGTTAGACAATGAATTGCAACTAACAGTTTGAATTAATTAGAAATATTTAGCTGTTGTATCCGAATAATTTGTCTGATTATTAAGATTATAAATTTTACCTTTCATGAAGGATAACATATAAATATTTTTTGGCTGATATGTAAATTGTTGTACACAATTCATGTATATATGTTCAACTTCAATCTTTTACATTATCAATTTTTTCATTAAATTTATTATTTTCTAATATGCATTTCGGAATTTTTGTATCACATAAAAAGAATTATTTTGTATCTGGTTTAAGGAACTAATATTCACGAAGAAATAACAAATTACTTTATCAATCTTGTCATTAAATTTGTTATCTTCTAATATGTGATTCGGAATTGTATCACATAAAAAGATTTCTTTTGCATTTGGTTCATGAAACTAATATAAGGAGGAAATTTAAAAAAGGTCCGATCAAGACAAAAATAATACTTATTCGGAAGTGTTTGAAGGATAAATTTAGTTCTCCTAGTATTATACAATGATATCCTATTACTTTTTTACTTTATAGAAGTGACTTGCCTTGAAAAACGAAATGAGTTCTTGTAAATTTGTGATTCTTCTCAACAACGAAGATTTTTGGCGTTAAATTAGTAAATTATTCACTATTTTCTAGCAATTTTGTTGACTTCATTGTTAATTACAAATTTATCCTAAACAAAGTTATCAAATTGCTCAATATTTTAAGGTTATTTTGGTCTATTAATTATTATAAAAGTATAAATACAATATAGGTTTATAAAAATAATCATATAATTAAGCATAATAACTCATATTAAAATGACGTAACCAGAATTCTAGATATTAACTTTATAATTTTATTAGTTTTAGGACATAATATTACACGTTAGGAATCATATTGCCTTTATAAATCCTTTTTAATATAATTACTTTTGGGCTATCTAATTCATATAAAATTATCACGACCCAAATTTTCCCCTCCGTAAAACGTCGTGATGGCACGTAGTTTCTACGACTAGGTAAGCTTAATAACATCGAAATAACTGGAATAAAGCAATAATTGAACAACTAAACTTCAACAAATACTATATAATGGTATAATACCGCTCGGCGTGTACAAGTAAAATCAATACTCAATATACACAATATTTTCCAAAAGCTGGAATCACGAGTCACAAGCTTTAAGAAAGTTGTCTAACTGTTTCCTATACATAGTCTAAAGAGATAAGGAGGGTAAAACCGTTTAAAGGATAGAGGGGGACTCCGAGGATTTGTGGGCGCGTGCAGATATACCTTGATGTCTCCGATAGGCTGCTGCAACTGCATTAATAATGAGGCGGATGAGAGGTAGTTGGATCTGCAGACGAAAACATGTGCAGGAAAGGCATGAGTACACTACAATGGTACCCAGTAAGTGCCAAGCCTAACGTCCATCGAGTAATGATAAGGTCAGGTCAGGGACCAACTAGAACATATATATATATATATATATATATATATATAATGAAGCAAGAAAAAGGAGATATCACAATAATAAAGATTGAGATGTAACAATGAACAAGTCATGGAAAACACAACTCAGAACACAACAGTTCAACAGGGGAATCTCTTGAGATATCGTCTCATAGTCTAAAACGTAAATATGCAGGGGGATCTCCCGGAATACCGTTCCGCAGTCCAAAAGTAAATATGCACTATAGAGGGATCTCCCGAATTACCGTTCCGTAGTCCCAAAATAAATATGCAGTACAGGAGGATCTCCTGGAATATCGTACCGTAGTCCCAAAGTAAAAATGCAGTACAGGGGGGATCTCTCGGAATACCGTTCCATAGTCCCAAATTAAATATGCAACCAAACAACAAGGTTCTTTAATCATGGCACGAAATCTTACAATCTATCCTAAATACAAGCTAAAGAAAACAGGTAGAAACCACCAAACATGCTGCACGTAGTTCAAGTAACAGTTAAGGCAAGTAGGCATGCTTTCTTAGTCTATCATAATGCTACACAAGCTAATAAGTTCAATTAAGAGGAAAGACAGGTTGTGCTTTAATGAAAAATCGAGTTTTTCAACAAATAGCCCGTATATATACTCGTCACCTCACGTACACGATGCTCATATAATAACAACAGTACAAATCAGTACAAATCATAAGGGGAGTTCCCCCATACAGGGTTAGGCAAGCAACTCACCTCGAACCAAGATCGAATCAATCCAAAATTACGCTCTTTCCACGAATATCAGACTCTGAATGGTCCAAATCTAGCCAAAACCAAATAACATAAATATAACTACAACAAACTAATCTAACGAAGAGAATCAAAGTTAAAGCAAGAAATTAGAAAACCGCTCAGAACGTCTCCCCGGGTCCACATATCGGAAACGGGCAAAATCATCAAATATGAACACCCATTAACTCATGAGTTCACTCGTACAAAACTCATCAAAAACCAACGCCTAACTCCCACTCAAAACTCATATTCTTGGTTGGGGAACTTTTCCCCCATTTTACCAACTTCCTCACTCAAACCCCTTAATTAGATGAAGAATACAATAATGGATTAATAAAATATGATCAAAATCTAGTTAGGAGTCATTGCCCAATAGTTCTCCCTGAAAATATCTCGAAATTTCGCCTTTCACCGAGCTCCAAATTGAATTTTGTGATATGAACTTCAAAGTCTCGAAAATCCCCTGTCCTGCCCAGCGATTTCCGCTTCTGCGATCGTAAGACTGCATTAGATGTCCCTCTGCTGTGACAGGGACTCCCTTTATGCGAGTTTTCATTAAACTCAAGAGTCCGCACATGCACTCCTTCATCTGCATCTACGGATGTGCTTTTGCGGCTAATAGTTCGTTTCTGCGGATCCTTGGATCCCTCTCACCTCTGCATGTGCGACTACCATTCCGCAGTTGCGGCTCCGCTCCTGCGGCTCCCTCATCACATCTGCGACCCATGTCCTTTACACCCAAACCCGCACCTGCGACCTCAGCCTCTCTGCAAGGCCGTACCTGCGGACCTCCCACCGCAGGTGCAAAAGACACCAGAACCAACAACTCGGTAATTCTCCTAAATCCATTTTTTGTCCGCTCAGCACCCAAAACTAACCCGAGGCCCCGGGACCTCAACCAAATATACCAGCCAATCCTAAAACACCATACAAACTTAGTCGAACCTTCGAAGCACATCGAACAACATCAAACACAAATTATACACGGATTCACGCCTAATGAACTGTGAAATTTCAAAATTCTACCAACAACGTCGAAACATATCAAATCTCATTCGAACTAAAATCTTACACACATGTCACAAAGGACACTACGAACCTTCTCCATCTTTCGAAATTCCATTCCGAGCCTGATATCATAATTTTTGCTGACCAAAATCACCAAAATTCCAACTTTCGCCAATTCAAGCCTAAATCTACTACGGACCTCAAAATCACAATCCGGATGCTCTCCTTAGTTAATAATTACCTAACGGAGCTAATGCAACCATGAAAAATCAAATCCGAGGTCGTTTACAGGAAAGTCAACATCTGGTAGACTTTTCCCACTTAAGCTCCCAATTAAGAGACTAAGTGTCTCAATTCACTTCAAAAACCAAGACGAACCCTCCCGGCAAAACAAAATAGCAGAATTAGATATGGGGAAAGAAGATAATAAGGGATCGGGGCTCTAACTCTCATAACGACCGGCCCGGTCGTTACATCCTCCCCATCTTAAAATAATCGTTCGTCCTCATATCCCGCTCGGTTATCTAAAGATGTGAAAATATTAGGATAACGTCTCCGCATATCCCGCTCGGTCTCCCAAGTCGCCTTCTCAACTGGCTGACCCCTCCACTGGACCTTTAATGAAGCAATATTCTTTGACCTTAGTTTTTTAACCAGCCCGTCCAAGATAGCCACTGGCTCCACAACATAAAATAGATCATTTTCCAACTGGACTGAACTGAAATCCAATACATGAGTCGGATCACCGTGATACTTCCGGAGCATAAAAATGTGGAATATCGGATGAGCTCCTACTAAGCTGGGAGGTAGAGCAATCTCATAGGCGACCTCCCCAACACACCACCAAATTTCAAAAGGACCAATGTACCTCGGGGTCAGCTTGCCCTTCTTCCCGAACCTCATGACGCCCTTAATAGACGATACTTGAAGCAAGACTCGCTCTCCAACCATGAATGCTAAATCATGAACCGTCCGGTCTGCAAAACTCTTCCGTCTGGGCTAGGATGTGCGAAGTCTATCCTGAATCACCTTTACCTTATCCAGGGCATCCAAGACCAAGTTTGTACCCCACAATCGGGCCTTGCCCAACTCAAACCAGCCCACTGGAGACCAACATCGCCTACCATACAGAGGCTCATATGGTTCCATCTAAATGTTGGACTAATAACCGTTGTAGGAAAACTTCACAAGTGGAAAGAACTGGTCCCATGACCCTCCAAACTCCATCACACAAGCACGAAGCCTATCTTCTCGGATCTAAATCGTGCGCTCGGACTCCGTCCGTCTGAGGATGAAATGTTGTGCTCAGCTTCACCCTAGTTCCCAACTATGCTTGTACGACTCTCTAGAACCGTGATGTAAAATGTGTACCTCTGTCTGAAATGATGGAAATTGGGACACCATGAAGGTGGACAATCTCTCGGATGTAAATCTCAAACAACCTCTCTAAAGAGTAAGTAGTCATCATTGGGATGAAATGAGATGACATGGTTAACCGATCCACAATCACTCAAATAGCATCGAACTTCCTCAAAGTCCATGAGAGTCTAACTACGAAATCCATGGTGATCCGCTTCCACTTCCACTTTGGGATCTCCAACCTCTGAAGAAGCCACCCAGTCTATGATGCTCAAATTTAACTTGCTGACATTTGAGACACCGAGCCACAAACCCAACTATATCCTTCTTCATCCTCATCCACTAATAGTGTTGTCTCAAATCCTGGTACATCTTCGCGGCACTCAGATGGATGGAATACCGCGAGCTGTGGGCCTCCTCAAGAATTAACTCCCGAAGCCCATCCACATTGGGCACACATATCCGCCCTTGCATCCTCATCACGCCATGATCACCAATAGTCACTTCTCTAGAATCACCTCACCGAATCCTATCCTGAAGGACTAGTAGATGGGGTCATCATACTGGCGCTCCCTGATATGGTCATAAAGAGAAGACCGAGAGACCACGCAAGCCAATACTCGGCTCGGCTCCAAAATATCCAATCTCACAAACTGGGTGGCTAAGGCCTGAACATCCAATGCTAAGGGCCTCTTTGCTGCTGGAAGAATGCCAAACTCTCCGCCCGATGACTCAAGGCGTCGGCCTAGAGGTGTTCAAACCGATCCGAAATCGAAAATCGAACCGAACCGAAGCTTAATGGCTTACTGGTATCGGATTAACGGTTCAACGGACGGGGAACAAATTGGAATTTTTTAATTAGCGGCTTATCAATTTGGGGGCGGATTATTCAATTATCTTAACGGCTAATCCTTTAACCCGTTAAGAATATAAAATTATTTTTATCCATATATAATTATATATTATATATTAAATATCAAAAATAAAAACACAAAAACCCTTCCACTCTCTAGTCCTAATTCTTAAACAAACAGAAACCCTAAAATCAAACTTAATTCCTATTTCCTAACGCCTACTCTCCAGTCTCCTCATCCTCGTCCTCGTCCTCGTCCCCGTCTTTCTTCGTCAACTTTACTTCACCAGCCGACGCCCGACAGGAGACAACCGTCTCCGGTCTACTTGTGACTCGTCATCTCCGGTCTCCCTCTCTCTGTTTCGCCTAAAATCTGGTAAGTTTCTTTTCTTGTTGATGTCTTTAAAGTTTTTGTTCATACAGTACCATACAATCCATATAAACATTTGCAATATTCCAAGGAATTATAGTCATGTATTTTTATTCATGATGATCTGGTGTTTTTGCTCATTTGTGCTTCGAACACATGCTTGTCATTTGTGCTTCTGATTTGGTGTTTTTGCTCTTTAGGTTATGGTCCATTATAACTTGATGTCTTTATTCTCATTCCTTTTCTTTTATTGTTTGCAGTGACTCATACATGGATGAAAATATACAAAGTGATAAGGTGATGATGGGGGAAAGTGGAACTTCTAATTCAAAGGCAACAAGTCAAGCTCAAACAACAGAGTCAAATATAACCAAAAAAAGGAGAAAAGGTTCAGTTGTGTGGGATACTTTTACAGAAATTACTACTTCTGAAGGGAGTACAAAAGCAAAATGCCTTTGTAACTGGGGAACTTTAGCATAATGGGCTGAAGTTTCCTAGTTTACAAAGACAAAACTTTAGCATACGGAGCCGAAGTTAACTAGGAACTTCAGCCCTACAGCTGAAGTTTTGTCTTTGTAACTGGGGAACTTCCGCATACGGGGCTGAATTTCCCCAGTTATAAAGACAAAAACTTCAACATACGGGGCTCAAGTTCCCCAGTTACCCAGTTACACTAGGGAACTTCATCCCTTGAGCTGAATTTTTGTCTTTGTAACTGGGGAACGTTCCCCAGTTTACAAAGACAAAATTTCAGCTCTAGAACTGAAGTTAACTAGGGAACTTCAGCCTTAGAGCTGAAGTTTTGTCTTTGTAACTGGGGAACTTCAGCACACGGGGTTGAAGTTCCCCAGTTATAAAGACAAAAACTTCAGCATACTTCAGCCCTAGAGCTGAAGTTTTGTCTTTGTAACTGGGGAACTTCAGCATAATGGCTGAAGTTCCCCAGTTTACAAAGACAGAACTTCAGCTCCCAATGTAACTGGGGAACTTCAGCCTTAGAGAAGAAGTTGTATCTTTGTAACTAGGGAACTTCAGCCCATTATGCTGAAGTTTTGTCTTTATAACTGGGGAACTTCAACATGATGTTCCCCAGTTACAAAGACAAAACTTCAGCCCCGTATGCTGAAGTTTTTGTCTTTATAACTGGGGAACTTCAGCGACGTATGCTGAAGTTCCCTAGTTACAAAGACAAAACATCAGCTCTAGGACCGAAGTTCCCCAGTTAACTTCAGCTCTTTTGTCTTTGTAAACTAGGGAACTTCAGCCTCGTATGTTGAAGTTCCCTAGTTACAAGACAACAACTTCAGCTCTAGATCTGAAGTTCGCAAGCCGTCTACTAGAAAGCTGAAGTTTTGCGTGATTCCCTTTGCTACTTCAGCCCCGCATGCTGAAGTTATGCGCAAAAGCGGGTACAGATTCAATTTTTTTTACAAAGCGAGTATAAGTTAAAACGTGGCACAAAAAGTGGGTACGGGAGCAAAAGCCCCATTATTAGTGTTAGGAATAACTTCAGCTGCATGTGATGTAATGTTAGAAGGGTTAACTTGCTGTATGTTTGACAGTGGTGTTCCCAATCCACTCAAACTCTAACCATGAGTGCATCTAAGTCCATGCCAAAGTCATAGTACATTGGATTCAAAGAAGCAAGTTTCATTGAGAATTAGAATCAGATTACTTGAATTAGATACACTTAAAACACAAATGCTATGAATTACTTGGCTAAGACAATTTTGTTCTTCTTTTCAGCAGGTTGAATCAATGGGAATCTGTAAGGTTGTAACACTGGTTGATGCTGAGAGGCGAATTTTTGCCAATTCCTTGCTGCTGCATGCTGCTGGACTTCTCAAATGAGCGTCCCCTGATTATTTCTCTTGTGTTTTTCATGTAATTGAAATAGGATAAGAAGTAGAGATGGAACTGGACAATACAGCGCGGGCAGAAACTATGTTTGTGTATAATTTGCAAATGTGTGCTGCTTTTTAGTACTGTCATTCTGTAATTTGCAAATGGACGTTAACTGAAGTACTGAATTCTGTAAACTATTGCAAAAATAGTTTATGGCAGTAACAAAAGTATAAGCTTTTGTTTATAAAGGCAAAGTGTATATTTGTTGCAAATACTTAAGTGTATACTGGCAGGGAGTGTTGTGCTTCTAAATCAGCATGATTACCATAGGTAGAATTAGGCCGATAAACCGCCCGATAACCGTCCGATAAGAGGTAAACTGATACCAATCCTCCCGATATCTTATCGGGTGGCTAGCGGATTAATACATTTAAAAGCTGATAACCGATAAGCCAAACCGTTAAGAGTAAATAACCGCCCAATCCGCCAGATAAGCAGCCCTACGCCGGCCACCACATTGGCCTTCCCCGTAGGTACAAAATAGTGATGTCATAATCCTTGAGTAGCTCCAACCACCTCCACTGACGCAAATTAAGATCCTATTGCTTGAACAGGTACTACAAACTCCTGTGATCAGTGTAGATCTCACAAAGAACAACGTACAAGTAATGGTGCCAGATCTTCAAGGCGTGAAAATAAGTTTCTAACTCAAGATCGTGGACATGATAATTATTCTCATGCACCTTCAATTGTCTGGACGCGTAGGCAATCACCCTACCGTCTTACATCAACACCGCGCCAAGATAAGTCCCCGAACTTGTAGGAAATACCAATACTGGGGATGTGGTCAAAGCTATCTTGAGCTTCTGAAATCTCTCCTCACACTCCTCTGTCCACCTGAATGGAACACCCTTGTGGGTCAGCCTATTCACAGGTGCTAGAATAGATGAAAATCTCTATACAAAGCGACGGTAATATCCCGCCAAACAAAGGAATATACGGATCTCCATAGCTGATGATGGTCTAGGACAACTCTACACTGCCTCCACCTTCTTCGGATCTACCTCGATGCCATCATTAGATACTACGTGACCCAATAATGCCACTGAATCAAGCCAAAACTCACACTTAGAAAATTTTGCATACAACCTCATCTACCTCAGAATCTGAAGCACAGTCCTCAGGCGGTGCTCATGATCTTCCCGAGTCCGGGAATACACTAGAATGTCGTCAATAAACACAATGATGAAGCAGTCAAAATAAGGCTGGAACATACTATGCATCAAATGCATAAAGGCTGCTGGGGTATTGGTTAGTCCAAAAGACATGACAAAAAACTCATAATGACCATCTCTGGTCCTGAAGGCAGTCTTCAGGATATCCGGCTGTCGAATCTTAAATTGATGACAGCCTCAATGCAAATCAATCTTGGAAAACACCCTGATACCCTGTAACTGATCAAATAAATTATCAATGCAAGGAAATGGATACTTTTTCTTCACTGTAACCTTGTTCAACTGGCGATAATCAATACACATATGTATAGAACCATCATTTTTCTTCATGAACAAGACTGGAGCACCCCAAGGTGACACACTGGGCCTAATGAAGACCTTATCAAGTAAATTCTGCAACTGCTCCTTGAACTCCTTCAACTCAAGAGGAGCCATACGGTAAGGAGGAATGGATATGGGCTGAGTTCCCGGCAACAAGTCAATGCCAAAATCAATATCTCTGTCAGGCGCCATGTCCTGAAAATCAACGGGAAACACATCATGGAAATCCCTCACTACTGGAACTGATTCAACTGTAGGGGTATCAATACTGGCATCTCCCACATAGGCCAAATATGCATCACACCCCTTCTCAACCATTCGATGAGCCTTAAGATATGAGATAACTCTGCGGGAAGTATACTCTAAGGTACCTCTCAACTCTAATTGCGGTAAGCCTGGCATAGCCAGCGTCATGGTCTTAGCGTGATAATCAAGAATAGAATGTTGGGGCGACAACCAGTCCATGCCCAAAATAACATCAAAATCTACCATGCGGAGCTATAGTAAATTGGCTCTGGTCTCCAAACCACCAAGAGCAATCAAACACGACCGATATACGTGGTTTACAGTAATAGAATCTCCCATAGGGGTAGATACATAAACAAGGGAACTCAAAGAATCCCGAGATGCCCCCAAATGTGGGGCAAAATAAGAGGACACATATACGTAGAGCCTAGGTCAAATAATACTGATGCATCCCTATGACAAACTGAAACAATAAATGTGATGACAGAATCAAAAGCAACTGCCTCTGAACGAGCTGGAAAGGCATAATACCTGGCCTGGCCTCCCCCTCTAGAGCAACCACGACCTCTACGACCTCGACCTCGAGCTGCCTGAGTAGGTGGGGCGGCAAATGGGGATTGAAGCATCGCCGAATAATCTTGTAAAGCACGTGGTGGCTGAGAATTCTATGGAGGTGCACCCCTCCTAAACCTAGGGAAATCGCTCACCATGTGGCTAGTATCACCACCCCCAAAATAATACCTTGGAGGACACGACGGCTGTGACTGGCTCGGTCCAGGTCTGCTGGACTGGCCCCTGATAGCACCTCGAGCAGGAGGCATACTAGATACGGGCGGCACATAATAGGGCTTTTGAGGCCTTGAATGAGCTAGAACACCGCTAGCTGCTGGAACAGCTGAATGAACGGGGAGACTCACAAAAACCCTACCATGGCGTGCTGTTGCGGCAAGATCTCCTGAATAATGACAACTCTCTCGATACCTCTTGGCCTCTTTCTCCTTTCTATCTCGGGTAAGCATGCCCTCTACTCTCTTGGCAATACTCATGACCTGTTGATAAGAGATATACTTCTCCGACTCCCTAGCCATAGTGGTCTTGATACTAGGGTGGATTCTCTCGATTAAGCGATGAACCCTCTCTCTGACTGTAGCAACCAAAGCCAGTGCATGTCAGGCTAACCCACTGAAATAGACTGCATACTCCGACACAGTCATAACACCCTGGCGCAGCTGCTCAAACTCTACGCGCCAAGCATCCATGAGGCTCTAAGGGTCATACTCACGCAAAAATATATCTGAGAAATGAGTCCGAGTGAGTGAGGCTACCTCGTCCAGACTACTAAGCTCATAGGCACGACCGTAGTGACATGCTGCTCCTCTCAGCTAGAAATCGGTAAAAGAAACCCTACTTGTCTCCACTATGCCTATAGTGCGGAGGATATGGTGACACTCCTTAAGAAAACCCTGAGCATCCTCTAGGTCCTGATCAACCTCGAACCTCAGCTCCAGAGTACGGGTTGCGGGAGTCTGTGCCCCTTCCCGGCTTGAGATGTGGCAGGAGCTACCGAAATCAGTCCAGCCTGAGCTAAAGGACTGAACATGCTCATGAATTGAGCTAAAGTCTTCTGGAGGGTTGGAGCAGCAATAGGAACCTCTGGTGTCGTCCCTCCAGCTGGAGCTCCTGGGGGCTCATTTGTCGTAGGTCGCTGATGCGAGACTAAATTGCATAGTTTAACATGTGATATACCTTACATTTTATGCGCATTAATGATAAAATTACACTTGTTATGTGCTTAATGGATTTTATTTCATATGTAGGTGAAGGGAGAGGGAAACGGAGCTAAAAGGATGCAAATACGTCGAAAGATACACGAAAGGAGACACCCGGGCGACAGAGCCAAACACCCTGACCCTACCTGGCGTTAGCCAGGCGTTTGGGCTGAAACGCCAGCCCTAGCCTGGCGTTAGCCAGTCGTTTGGGTCCAAATGCCAGGGTCCCCAGTCGGCCAGAAACCGAGTTTTGACGGGTTTAAGTGTTTCCCAATTGAAATAGAAGTCTCCTACACGGTTAGGGTTCACCATAAACCTATAAATAGACTCCTAAAACACAACTACAAGGGGGGATTGAACAGAGATTCGAGATTAGTGTGTATCAAAGGCAAAACATCAACTTTGTACATATTTTCTTCTTTACTTTGTAGTTTAGTTATGCAAGTTATTTTAGATTTTATTCTTATGAATTTGTTTAGCTAATTTCTTGTGGAAACCGTTGGGGAATAAACTTATTTTGATATTAATATAGCTTTGATTGATTGATAGCGATAACTAATCAAGCTATACGAAGTATCCGAGAAGTAAGTTCACCAGCGGGGGAAACCATAACCTTAGATTTTTATTACAATTTTTTATACCTTAACATAGTTAATCTTTAGTTTTAATATTTAGTATTAGTAATTTAAATAACATCAGGTGACAACTGAGTATTATTTTAATAGCGTGCTTGATACGTCAATTCCCTGTGGGATCGACTCTGGGCATAATACCCCAGGATTATATTTGCAACGCCCGTTTAGTCTTCTACAAGACATAGTTGAGCGTGATCAAATTTTGGCGCCGTTGCCGGGGAATTAACGGTATTATCAAGTGTAGCTGTAATTGTACATATTATTATTAGGTTTTAAGTTTGAATTTTTTTTAGTATTTGATTTTTATTTTCTTTATTTTAGTTTTATTTGTTAAAACATGGCATCATGGAATTATGAGAGTTATGTTGGTAATTCTACTTTTGATCCTCATTATGCATATTATGGAGGAAACCACCCAGAGCAAAATTATCAAAATATTCCCGAGAGCGAGTTATGTGCACCAACTCAATCTTATGTGTGGAATGTGTGTGATATGTGTGGTGGTCAAGATGGTCACTTTCAGGGTTGTGCTTATATTTCTTATCTTCCCCCAACCCCTTACTTTGATGATTCTTCTTTTTCCTTCGAAGTTAGTAGAAATAAAGAACTCAGTGATGATGACTGGAAAAGGCTCGAGGATATGATGAAAGGCATTATGGAACAACTTGAGGAGTTACAATTGCGGGTACAAAGGCAAGATGAAACTATTCGCAACTTGGAAACTCAAACGAGTCAACTAGTTGAAGCTTTTAATGCTCAATATGCCAACGGTATGGATAGTAGCCAGGAGCAGTGTACATCAGAGATGAAAATTGAGGTTTCAATGGAAGTGTCCAAAGTAAAAACCCAGCACTCTAACCAACTAGGATTTGAGGATGTCGATGTTGAAGAAGTACTACTAGAGTCAACCAGGGACGTTGAGGATACAATTTTAATCGAATCTAGTGTTATTGTGGTTGAGGATGTTGAAAGTCCTGCAGTTCATGTGTTTGAGCGCATTGGTCCTCACTCCAAACATTTTTCCACATTGTGTTTGGATGATGATATGGAAATAGAGTCATCTGAGCCAATTAAGGAGTCAAGGAAGGAGGAACAAGATACCTACATTCTGGAATTTTTCGTGCCAGAAAGACAGGACTACATACCTCATGTAAAAGCCAAGAAGTATAAAATAATACAATGGTTGCTTGGGCCAATTATATTTGTTCCACCACCCATGGAGCATAACCGAAAACTTGATGCCAAATTGGGGGTGCAATTCATAAGTTCGAAGTGGAGGCAGAAAGTTGTTCACGTTGTGCCACGACGTTTAATCAAGCGCTTGTTGGGAGGCAACCCAACTTTACTGCTTTATTTACATTATTATATTTTACTTTTGTTTTAGTGTATTTTTATAATCGTATTATTTTGTAGTGTCAATTATTTTTATTTTTTTTAGGAGCATGGAACGCAAGCCACTGGAAGGATGCAATAGCAAATCAGATGGTTGGAACTAAATGTGAGGTACCCGCATGAAGGACCAGGCCTGGGAGAAGTCTGAGTACCCCATGAGATGCTAGTGTTTCGGCTTTTGGCCTACCAGGGAGTTTCTTTTTACCCTCTTGTATGCATAGGTGCGCATTGGGGACAATGCACAATTTTATGTGTGGGGTGAGGAGACTGTCTGGTGACTTTCTATGCTATTTTAGTTATGTTAGATTAAAGGAATAATTTATCTTTTTACAAAATAAAAAAAAATAAAATAAAATAAATTTTTTTTTTTTTTGAAATATGTGGACTCTTCCTAACGATGGATCTCCTAGACAGTTTTCTTGA